>BMAO01034795.1:0-131247 GCA_019973975.1 Trichonephila clavata
TATATCTTGTGTGTTATTTAAATATCTTACATTCAAAATCAAATTCTGTTGCTAACTGATTTCATCTACATTTTTTGTTGTAAACTTAACAAAAGTCTTGTAACTTTTTTCTAATTCATGTTTTTCGCAGGTTTTTATATCAAAATTAATATTTGGTATATTTATATGAATCTATTCACGTAAAACTGTATCAATATTGCAGTGTTATAGAAGTAACATGTAAATTCTCTACTGGTTTTTTTATAATTTGCTAGTGATGCACAATTATATTTTTGAGGTTTTTAAAATTTTGTTTACAAATGATACATTAACACAGGGTCATATTTATTTATTCTATTGAACTAAAAAAATTTCCATTTATAGCTGTTCATATTATTTCATGGTTTCCACAAAGTGGGAGATTATTAAATGCTAAGAATTGAATGACAAGTCTTTGAAATATCAATTTGAGTCGTTACATTTACTTATTTATAAAAACTTTGCCATGTTCAATTTTTATTATTTTATTAGAATCATTTTAGATATCTTTATATGTATAATTGTAAAAATAAAATTCATTTTCATCAAAGAACTGATCACCAATGAAATAAAATATTAATTTGAATTTTAAGTGTAGGTAGGCAAACTTGACGTAAATGTAATATATTTTATAGACAATTGTTACTTTTCATCTCTAAATGCTGAAAAAAATGAGAAAATTCATGCATAACATTTTTGATATATATAAATTCCCCCCCGTGTGAAGAACGAGTATACGAGTTAATAGCATAGTAGTACAAAGGGAAAAAAATTAAGAACTTTCTATAGTATTGATAAAGCAAACCACAAAATTACAGGATCATTTCAAATATCTTATACTGGTATAAGCCACACTATTGTAAAATATGCAATTCATGAAGTTGTAAAAAAAAATTTTTTCATCAGAGGATAAATATATATGAAATACTTCCCTATCAACTCTTATATTTTATGTACAAGATTATTTTAAAAAGCTTAACATTGTAAAACAGATACATCTATAAAATCCACAAATCATGAAGAAATATCCATAATTACGAGGGGTGAGCAGAAAAAAGGTTATAAGTCGAATAAAAAATATTTATTTACAATAGACAGAAAATACAAAAAGGGAATTAAGAGGCATATTCACCTATCACATTTCGTCATAATCACCAAGTCTATTTAGGCATTTATCATAGAGAATGCAGAATCTACTTGTTTAATCAGTCTAGATAGAAATCAGGTCCTTGTCCATTGAGCCAGTCTCAGTACAATATCGCAGCACATCAGAAAATGATATACTGCGTGCTACCATAGCTCAATCCCAGCTCTGACGAGATTTTAAGCAGAGTTCCCCTTTGATCAATCTATGTAGTTTCTTCAATTCGTGCCGTGGTGATTTCTGTCCTTGCAACATGTTGTCTGCTCGTTGCAGATGCGGGCACTTTTACTTCATAAAAATCATATCACGGCTCGCACTTCCAAACGATAATAATTTCTAAAGAGTCTTGCCATTTCAATCTGCATCATCCTGAACCATCTGGGCACTTTCACTATCTACCCACAAACCAGCTGTATACCAAGTAGCACGATCTGTCTCCACTTTTGCAGAAACCATCTTTGATTTCCGTTGGAACATAAACCGTTGCAAACACCTGCTTACAAAATGTTGGAGTGCCTCCAGCAAGACAAGTGCATGTTGCACTTATAACCTTAAGTTTAAAAAAAAATAAATATTAAAAAGAAATAAATTCTAAAATTAGATTGTAAATTTATGAGTTTTCGGTATTTACATATTAGTCTACTGTTCAATAAATGTTGAAAGATTTGTACCAAAGTTAATTTTCAGCTTAATTTATATTCAATTATTTTATCTAAAGACCATTATTTAAATAAATAAATTATATGAATAAAAATTTTAAATAAGTGAAAATTAACAGTTTTTTTTATATAAAAACACATCATAAAGTGCTTGATTTAAAAATACTATGCCTAAAAGAAAAATTAGTAACAATTTGGGAGAATCTTAAATGTAAACACAACATTTCTCCATATTGAATTTAAGTTTTAAATGGAAAAAATTTACATTTCTTTATCAAAATGGTTTGGCATTTCTTGTCTTTACTTTTAATGTGTTGGAATCAAATTAGGATTTACTTATAAACAACAATAACTATGTAATGACTAAAGCATAATAATGAATATTCATTAAAATAGAAAACAATGCAATTGATATTCAATGCTACTCTAAAAGATAAGAATCAAATTATAAACTTATCATTGATAATATAGCTATTCAAAAATTTTAATTTGTCCATTCACATTTCTTTTACAGAAGTTTAAAAAGCTGCTAAATTTGAATAGTTGCCATTACTTTTAATCTTTTAGAATCAACTTATAATTCAATGATAAATAACAATATTAATGTTATTAAAACCTATTTTGTTTTTTTAACAATGAGTTAAACTAAAGCATAAATGAGTAAATAGCAATGCATTCATAATAGTTTCAGAAAGTATCTAAATTAGAACACAAAATAATTTATAACTTACCTCAGAAGTTGTTCTGATCTGAACAAATGACTTGTACTTTACTCTCTTCATTTCTGCTTTTACAACGCTTTTGATAAAAAAATTAATACTTAACTGAGCAATCAGGCTCGGTAAGCGACATGTTACTCACAAATGTGTCATTGAATATAAAAAAAAGAACTACAAAAGTAATTGAGAACTAAAATAACTGAGAGCTATATTTAAGTGAATCAAGAACTATAAACAAATACACCAGCTAACACTAGTCGAAGCAGACGAATACCTAATTAGATAAATAAATTACAAAAAAAACAAAAATTATGTAAAAAAGTTGTTAAGATTATTTCTTAACAAATATATACACTAGAATAATGCAAGAAAAACAATATCACATATTTTAATTAGATAAAATTAAAGCTAAAGAATGTCAACAATTTGCTTATACGGTTCTACCACGGTAATGCAAAACACGTGCAATTGTTGCCCATTTGTCACGTGATTCCCCGCGTGGCGTCTGTCTGGTGTGAATTTCGTCCATATATCAGTACCGAGTTTGCTTGAGAACTTAATACTGGGGGCTTAACGTCAGACGGACCACTTAACCAGAACATCTACTCAAGCGCCTCAGGGCCTAATGTCACGCATACTGATATGGCTCAATAGGCCTTAGCCTCACGGGCTGTTTACGCCACTGAGTTAAGTTAGTCATTATAGCCGTATTGTGTTGTTTTTGCACGTGTTCGTGTGTTCTAAAATGTTTAAGACGATTGATGATGCCACCGATGGTCAAGTATGTCCTATGGTCCTTTTCTAGAACACAAGGAATGTTAAGCCAATGGAAATTCATTGTCAACTAGTAGAGGTTTATGCTAACAATGTAATGAGCGATGAAGGTGTGAGAAAAGGGGTTCGGCAATTCAATTAAGGGTGCATAAATGTTCAGGACGATGCATGGAATGGATAACTTATTGTTGTTAATGACGGCTTGGTTGAAAAAAAGAATGAAACAATTGGTGAAAACCGATTGTTCACAATAAGGTTGTTTTGTAATGAGTTTCCACAAATTTCAAAAGCTGTTCACATTGATGGCATCTTTCTTTGTAGAGGGGGTATAAACAATTTAGTTTTTCTATATGAAGAATGTCTGAACAATGGTGGTAAATATTTACATATATAGTTTTCGACATGCTCGTTCATCTAAAAATATATTTTGTTTTGGCAAAAAAAAATTTTTATGCGAATTTTTCTCAATCTCTACTTTGTTTCCAGATACGCCGCGTAATTGACCCTCATATTGACTGCATCCAGTTAAAGAAAGTTTCTTATTGTAAAATTCAGTAAATTAAGCTTGTTCCCATCATATCATTTTTTGAATGCAATGCAGTTGTGGATGACGGCAAATCACAAAAGAAATGATAAACTAATCTCGCTTTGTTACTCTTATACTGATTAATCAAATGACTAAGTTTATGATGGGAATTGTTTCCCGTACGGTTAAATAAAAACAATCGAAAATTACTATCTGTCATAAACTAACTTACATGTTGGTTAACTGTCTAGTAGATCGTTACTAATATAGACACTTCAAACCTTTAACATAATAACCTGATAAAACCCTTCTTCTAAAATATTTCTGAATATAAACATCGTAAAAAGAAAGCCGAAAACGTGGTTCATCTCCGAATTGTTAGCTAACTGTCACAGCTTTTTCACACTATCCTTTACTACCCTAACACTCTACTTCAATTTGCTTTATATACTTAACCTAATTTACGCGTATCACGTTACTTCTATAAAAATTGGTAGTTAAAACTTGCGATAACATCAAAGAGAACTCTATATTATTTTTCTGCAGTGAAATCTCGTGAATTAGCCAGTAACGTTTATGTGACTTTTATACATTTTGCAGTACATATTTCTTTATAAAACATAATAAAAAAGACTTAACTAGGCATTTTCTTTCTTTCTTTTTTTGTAGTTAAAACTTTTGCAATTTGTTTGTGATTTATATGAATAGCAAACACAAAGAATAATAAAGAAAAATACTAAAGATTTGTAAAGGGAGTTTTTTTTGTAAATAGAGTAGAGAATCAAATATCCATGAACAATTTGAGAATAATAAATTAATTTCACTTTTTAAAATTAAGTTTCACAGTATTTTACGAAGAATATTTAATGTTTTATGTAGGCAGTAAAGGCATGCATCAAATATGACCTAAATTAATGGTTTACAAGAAATATTTGCTGTGGCTGAATGATAATCAAGATTCATTATGAAATTTAGATTTTCCAAGCATTCAAAACTCTCAATAATCGTATTTTATTCACGTAGTTATATACATAGATCACCGCTGTCAAACTAACATCTGCTATGTGCAAAATAATAATAATAATAATTTTGGAACTTAAGGATTTGAGATATTTCAATTTGAAAATACTCTGGCTGATACTCACAGCGTATTTTTGTGACCTCAGTTCATTATATAATCCATATAGCACATTATTTTTAGGTAAAATATATTATTAAACTAATCATAATAGTCAAAATATCGAAATCCCAAAACTGTGCACATGTCAGCTATTCGTTTAACAACGTCGATTTAAATATTCATCTACATTTATATATTTATCTGTCTATATTGATCTTTCTCTATGTATATCATAATAAGTACGACTTATTATCAGCTAAACGTGGGAGACCTCTTACACTATCATTTTTACTAGTTTTTATCAAGTAATCGTTATTAATATGGCAAAAGCGTTGATGCCATATTTCAATTGATCCGCATTTTGTTTTGTCAGTTGCATTACCAACTGAATTTATTTCTGTACTCTTGGGTAAAATATAATGGCCAGGCTTAAAAAAATAAAAATTTTCATGGCGTGTCGCCGAGAACAACTTTAGCCAGTCTTTATTAAAAACGTTAATTTTACCCTTGCTACCCACAAAATGCGCACCTTTACTTTCTAATCTGGAACCGGATAACAAATTTCTCCTTAACTTGGGACTAAATAAAACATCTGAAAAAGTTATTTCATGAAAACTATCCTTATATTTTACCAAAAATTTAAGTTTACCGATTCCTTCTATTGGTCAACTTATATATCCTCCGTTGCTAATGACATTTCCATGTTAGGTATTGGTCTAAAATCTAAAAATAAACTCTTGTCATTGCAAAAATGACTCGTGGCAGCGTATCTATTACCCAAACACATTTATCAGAGTTTTCCTCAAATAAGTTACAACTAGTAACAAGGTGCTTATTTAATTCTATAATACTACACATTCAGCTTCACAAAATCTTAAATTTATATTAAACTCTGTGTTATAAGTTTCATTTGCAGTTGAAGGAGGCTTTTCTCGAGAGTTTTTCTCTTTAAGATGTCCATATTTATTACATAAATAATAAGGACCTATCATCTTACTAGACCATTTTAAATGTTTGGTAGTTTTAGAGTTAAATACCTTACCGTCCTTTTTCTGATATTCTGTTTTAACACTTGGATCTGCAGGAGTTGCAGTCGTACCACCAGGAACTGTATTTACATTTCTAGGAACTTTGCTCAACTTCTTTGATAGGAAATTGCTGAATTAAATGGTTTCCGTTTTCTCAAAGTCTTGCTTCATAAGTTGAAGACGATTGGCTTCCAATATCAGCTCCGCTTCAATTTTGACAGCTGTGAAGTCCTCTTCTTTCCATCTGTAAATTTGTTGCACAGTAGACTGGAATTCCTGAGGAAGCCACCTTATTAATTGAAACCCTATGTAAAGGTCGTCCAGTTTATGACCCGTCTCTTGTAGCCTGGTTGCCGCTGTTTTTATACGAGATATGGATATTCCGACATCTTCCCCTGGTTGGCATCTTGTTCCGAAGAATTCATCCAAAAACTGGATAACCCTGGCTCTTGTCACTGGTTCAAAGTGATCCTTTAATATTTTCCATGCCACTACTCCATCAGTTTTTTCTGTTATCAGATTCTTCAGATCTGAACTGATGTTAGTGTAAATCAGAGTGTAGCATCGATCCTTCCGTAGTTGGAAGTCATACTTTTCCTTGTAGGTTGCCCCTTCATCAAATTCCTCTAGCTTGGTCTGTATAATAAATTGCCAGCAACCATAATGAATTAAGATTACTTGCATATCATGCTTCCATGTGTTCCAGTTATTTTGAGTTAACACAGGAATCTGATTGTTCACTTCCATATTCGATACTCTATTTAGTATACCAGCAACTGAAGTTCTTAACAGATAATTCTATACTGGAACAATATTTAAATGGACAAAGTCCATGTTCTGGATCAACTGCTTAACCTGCCTCAACATAGAGCGTAGCCTGGGCCCATAACCCCTCTGATATAATTCTTCATAGTAAACTAACTCATGCAAAGTGTTCAGTGTACGTGTATGAAATTGTAAAGCGCCCTCTAGCGCTCATAGTGATTCAGTGTACTCTTAGACTCCAACCAGTGAGGAGTCTGAGTCGAGTAGTTCCGAGAGAATAAAAATCAGTCCACTGAAGGAGAGCTTTTATTTCAACGTGTGTGTGTCTCTCTTTAACTGAGCTATCGACGACCCCACATTGCGTGGTCCAGTCTTCGCCTGGAGGCGACCTAAGCATATATAAAATAAGAGGTATGTGCTGTTGATTTTTGAACTTTCGTTGAGAAATTGAGACTATTTTATTGAGAATCAGTGTTGTGAGAACTTTAATATTTAACAATGTTTAAAGGAGCTAAAAAAGAAGATTTGAAGCGCATTGCTTCTGAATTAGAGCTATGTATGAGTGATAAATTAACTGTTATGGACTTGATGGATCTTATTAAAAATTGTGAGCGATTCAAAAATGATCCTGATTCAGTGCATGAATTAGCAAATTTAATTATCGAAGAAAGGAAAATGGAAGAAAGTCAACAATTAGAGTTAGAAAAAATCAGAGAAAAAGCTAAGGTTGATTTAGAGATAGCGAGAATACGAGCGAAAGATATAGACAATAATGTTGAAACTAATTGTAATAATGACTTTTCTTCCTTAGATTCTTTAATTAAAAGTATTCGCACGCTTACCGTGAAAATTCCCGCTAAACCTGAGGGATGGGGTTTCTTTTTTTTATCATTAGAACGTGCATTTGCAGTCAAAAGTGTTACTGATAAATATAAGCCTGAGATTTTGTTAAATTTATTAGGAGAAAAAGCTGCAAATATCATAACATATCTTAAAGATGAGGATCTTAATAATTATGATAAAATAAAGTCCATAATACTTCAAGAATTTGAGCCAACTCCTCAATCGTGTTTAGAGAATTTTAAGAAAGCAACACGGCAAAATTGTGAATCGCATGTACAGTTTGCGAGCAGATTATTAACAAGTTGGGAATACTATTTAAAATTGAGAGATGTTTCTAATTTCGAGTTATTAAAACAATTAATAGTTTCAGATAAAATATTTAGTACTTAAGATAAAGAAACCGCTGCATTTATTAGTGTTAGACAATCAGATAAATGGTTTGATCCTTTAACGTTAGGAAAAGAAATTGATTTATTTTACTCATCGCGAGGCAAACCATTGAGTGAGAGTATTAACTATTACCGCAAAAATCAGAATTCTAAAAATATGTCTAGAGTATTTCTCTCAGATGTTAAGGACAAAAAATGTGTTTTTTGTCAATCCAACAGTCATTTTTTAAATAAATGTCCACAATATAAACAATTATCGGTAAATAAAAGAATAGAAGTAGTTAAAAATAATTCCTTGTGTTTTAATTGTTTAAATTTGCATAGAGTCAAGTTTTGTAAATCTAAAGTTCTTTGTAGATGCTGCCTAAAAAAGCATCATTTTTCTTTGTGTTTTTCTCAAAATCCTGGTACTGAAACAGCTAGTGGAAGGGTCATTCAACCTTCTTCAGTAGGGGTACAGAAACATTGCGAAAGAGAGGGATAATTCTTGAATGGTCAACTGTCCCCCAGTGCGGTTGAGTTCGAACCCATAAATTATAAGGGGAAGATTTCGAGAGAGGGTTCTTCTTCGGGTGTAAGAGATCTGTTTACTGCAACCAGTTACGTAAAATCTAAAACTGTTTTGCTTTCTACCGCGATCTGTTACATTAGAGATTCGTTCGGGGAAATGCAGGAAGCCAGAACTTTATTAGATGGGGGTTCCACAAGTAATTTTATTTCTCAAAAGTGTATGAGTAGACTCAATTTAAAAAGAGAAAAAATTAACATTTTAGTTTCCGGATTAAGCGATTCAGAGTTAACGATTAAATCGCGCGTTAATGCAACGATTGCAAATAGAGGAAATACTTACGAGACTAATGCAGACTTTTTTGTAGTGCCGCGAATTACGGATATGATTCCTTCTCAACCATTTAAAGTTTGTTTGGGTAATTTCAGTCGAGAGAAATTAGCTGATGAGAATTTTAATATTCCAGGTAATATTGATTTATTGTTGGGAGCAGAAATCTTTTATGAGATTCTTTTACCAGAAAAAACAAATCTGTTAAATACAAAATTAATTTTTCAAAATACAGTCTTTGTCTATATTGTGAGTGGGAGTATTCCGGTTTCTTGTGAGAATAAACCTTATTGTGGGTTATTTAAATATAATGTCGATTTAGAAAAGACAATGAGGAGTTTTTGGGAAATCGAAAATGTTGAACCTGAGACAATAAAAAATAAAGAAGCAATAATTTGTGAGGAGCATTTTCAAAAAATTTTTACTAGAGATAATACGGGGAGATATATAGTGTCTATGCCGTTTAAAAAGGATCCAAATTGTTTGGGTCAGTCTAAAGATATGGCGCGTAAAAAATTAAATTCTTTATGGAATAGATTACAACGTGAGCCTAACTATTTAAAATTATACAGAGATTTTTTAAGAGAGTATAAAGAACTAGGCCATATGAAAGAGGTAGATGATAAAGAGGAGTGTGGTATGTATTTCATACCACATCTGGGTGTTTATCGCCCCGATAAAAACAAAAGTAAATTAAGGGTCGTTTTTAATGCATCGAGTCCATCTACAAGCGGCTATTCTTTAAACTCTCTACAATACAACGGAGGAGTTGCTCAAGATGACCTTTTTGCAATAATGGTTCGCTTTAGAAAGCACATATTTGCATTCATTGCAGATGTGCAAAAAATGTACCGAATGATTTGGATTAATCCAGATCAGCGTAAACTCCAACGTATTCTGTGGAGAGAGAACATGGACGAACCAATAAAAACGTTTGAGTTGTCAACTGTGACCTATGGAACAACGAGTGCACCATTTTTAGCGACGCGGACGCTAAAACAATTAGCTCTAGATGAAGCTGAGAATTTCCCATTAGGATCATCAGTTGTTATGAGTGACATGTACATTGATGATGTACTTACCGGTGCTGAGACCTTGTTAGAGGCAAAGGATCTAAAAAATCAACTTATCAATATCTTCTCTAAAGGAGGTATGGGTTTGCATAAGTGGTGTGGAAATAATATTGAATTGACTGAGGTTTCCGAAAATTATGATTTTTCAGATCCATCAGAGATAAAAGTCTTGGGTGTTTATTGGAACCCCAAAGATGATTGCTTCTCTTTTAGGGTGAAAATAGAACTGCACAAATTAAACACCAAACGGGATGTTCTGTCAACCATCGCCAGGATATATGACCCTCTAGGTCTTCTAGGTCCTGTAGTGGTGAAGGCGAAAATCTTCTTGCAAAAACTATGGATGTTAAAAATTGATTGGACAGATTTGCTTCCAGAGACAACCGAGAAAGAATGGCGACAATTTGTCGAATCGCTTCAAACAATAAATAACATCAACATCGAAAGATGCATTGTGGTAGAGCAACCTGAAGTGATCGAGCTGCATGGATTTTCCGATGCGTCCCAGTCGGCATTTGGAGCTGTCGTCTACTGCAAATCCGTGACATCTAATGGAAAAGTGCTTGTGAATCTGATTGCCAGTAAATCTCGAGTTGCACCCATCAAACAAACAACGATTCCCCGACTTGAGCTTTGTGCAGCTCTGCTATTAGCAAAATTAGTTCATCGAATCAAGCATGCCTTAAAAATAAAGGTGAATAATACTTTCCTATGGAGTGACTCCATGATAGTTTTGTCGTGGATAAGGAGGGAGTCCTATCAACTAAAGACCTTTGTGGCTAACAGGATTGCTACAATCCAGGAGATGACTTCCAGTGAGGAATGGAGTTATGTGCCAACAGAGGACAATCCTGCCGACTTCGTTTCCAGAGGAATGGACCCAACAAAACTTAAAACCTGTGAGCTGTGGTGGAATGGTCCAACATTTCTGATGAGCAACCAGTATCCACAAAGAGAGATTCCTGTTGCAGTGATCAAGGATCCAGGTGAACTTAAAAACTGTAGTGACTATACTAACTTTTTTCTTGATACTGCCAATAACTCATTTGTAAATAATTTACTTAACCTTAGTAATAACTATTTTAAAATTATTCGTGTCTTAAGTTTTATTGTAGATTTGCAAATAATTGTAAGAGCAAAGAAAGCAAAGGAATGGGCCTCTAGATTTAGGAGAATTAAAAAAGGCTGAACAGCTTTTATTAAAATTAGTGCAAAAAGAAGAGTTTAAAATAGAGATGAATGGTATTAAAAATTCTGACATGGTACCTTCCAACAGTCGAGTAAAAAGCTCAATCCATTTATTGATAGTGAAGGAATTTTGAGAGTTGGAGGTCGATTGAGTAATAGAGATGTAAATTATAACCAGAAATTTCCAATTCTATTGCCTTCGAAACATAATTTGACTTATATAATAGTTGAATACTTTCATAAAAAGTTTTTACATAGTGGTCCACAATCCTTATTACATCAGATCAGGCAAAAATTTTGGATATTAAATGACCGTAGTATTTGTAGAAAAATTGTTCATAATTGTGTAATTTATTGTAAGGCCAATCCTACT
Source organism: Trichonephila clavata (assembly GCA_019973975.1). Classification (NCBI taxonomy): domain Eukaryota; kingdom Metazoa; phylum Arthropoda; class Arachnida; order Araneae; family Nephilidae; genus Trichonephila; species Trichonephila clavata. The sequence continues at coordinate 11,458 of BMAO01034795.1, forward strand.
TGTGCTGATCAAATAATGGCTGATTTGCCAAGAGATAGAGTAATATGAAATTATCCTTTCAATGTGTCAGGTGTGGACTTCTGTGGTCCTTTTTACATTAAGTATAAAGGGCAGAGAAAAGGTGTATATAATAAAATCTATGTATGTATATTTATATGTTTTGTTTCCAAAGCTGTACATTTAGATATTGTAACTGATTTAACCTCTAATGCATTTATTGCTACTCTTAAGCGTTTTATATTTAGAAGAGGAAAATGTGCTAAGTTATATTCTGATAATGCAACCAATTTTGTTGGTGCAAATATAGAACTTAAAAAAATGTTTAATTTGGTCTGTAAACCTGATGAGGCACTTGCAAATTATATGTCCTCTGAAGGAATAGATTGGAAATTCCTTCCCCCTAGAGCCCGAATTTAGGAGGCCTCTGGGAGGCAGGCGTTAAATCTTTTAAGTTCTATCTAAAAAGAGTAATAGGTAACTTAAGATTAACATATGAAGAGTTTCTGACCGTGATTATCCAAATAGAGGGGATGTTAAATTCTCGCCCTCTTGTCCCATTATCTTCTGATGTAGATGATTTAAATGTATTGACTCCTTCTCATTTTTTGATAGGTAGGTCAATTACATCAATTGTTGAGCCTGATTTAACTAATTTAAATGAAAATAGGTTGGATAATTGGCAGAAAATTACAAAATTAATTCAATTAATTTGGAAAAAATGGAGTGTAGACTATCTTAATAGTTTGCAGCAGAGAAATAAATGGCAATTCGAAAAAAAGAATGCTAAAATTGGAGACATGGTTATAGTAAAAGAGGATAATTTACCCTCATGTCAATGGTCATTAGGTAGAATCAATAATATTTATCCAGGAAAGGATTCTAAAATAAGAGTAGTGGAAGTCAAAACACTAGAGGTATATTTAAGAGACCATTTCGAAACTGTGCATTCTACCAATTGACACTTAAGTAAAATAAACCTTCCAAATAGTAATGTTTATAAAGAACAGTATTTTTTTTTAAAAAAAAAAAATTCTACTGTTTATGTTGTTATGTGTGATTTATCAATTGCTTATATATTGTTTTCATTTGTATATTGTTTGCTTGTATTTTAAATATTGTTTCAATGAGTTATTATGATTATGTTCTGTGTAAGTCTTGCATGTTTTGAAAACATTGCAAGGCCGGGCGGCATGTTCAGTGTACGTGTATGAAATTGTAAAGCGCCCTCTAGCGTCATAGTGATTCAGTGTACTCTTAGACTCAACGAGTGAGGAGTCTGAGTCGAGTAGTTCCGAGAGAATAAAAATCAGTCCACAGAAGGAGAGCGTTTATTTCACCGTGTGTGTGTCTCTTTTAACTGAGCTATCGTCGACCCCACACAAAGTTTGGCAGTGAAATTTCATGTCGAGGAGGCACAATATGAAAGCAGTTTCTCTAAACATATATTTTATTCTTTAAATAAGTAACATCAATCTGTTCGCCACTGGAGCACACAATTAAAACAATGTTAAAAAAATATATAATCCTCAGAAAAATAACATAACCAGATTTTTTGGTCAACTGATTCGAACCCCTCATTCAACTCTCTAACTTCAAATAGATCGAAATATCTTATAAAAAAAGCGAAGCAACAAACCAGTTGCACACATCTAATATGCCTTCAGTCGAAGAGCCCAATCACTTCTAACATTCCGTCTGAAACCGACGATCATCTCTCAGCCAACCTCAGTCTCCTTAAATACTCACACTAGCCAAGTTAGTTAAATCTACATTGCAGCCGTTGCCAACCACAAATCTCGAAACTCGCAAAAAGGTCGGGTTTCGAATCAGTTATTTACTTGAGATCATGGCGCGTGGTTGGAAAAACTTAAGGACACCATAAAAATTCGGATCCTAAAATAATTTTTTTTTTCAAATGTCTAAAACTTTCAATTTTTGCGACTCAATATTAAATCATAATTTTTCATCGTACCCCCCTTCCTAACAATAAAAATGCATTGAATTCAATACTACTATACTTAGACGTTAAAGCTACAATACTACCTTAAACTCTAAAAGTGCCTCTAGGCGCACATAAACGTCTCGTTCACTCAAAAGTTCTCACTGCCTTGTACGTATACATCCGTCTTTCCGAAGTACGATCTTTTCTGTACACAGCTACCATAAAATTATTTCGAAGGCTTTGGAATGCAATAAAAGGACCTTAACAATGTGTTTGCGAAGGATTTACTTATTGCAGAGGATTTGCTTATTTATTTCTCCCCTCCCCCCAATACATCACATACGCGTGCCTACTTGAAAAATGGTGGCATTGTGGAGCAAATCGCATTGCTTTTTATCTGAAGTTAAGGGGTTAATTATAAACCGTACAAATGATCAAAATAAGTGTTAATTTTTGTACATAATTTAAAATATGACTAGCTCTTGGGGTCACTGGTAATTATTAAACATGTTCTATAATAGTACTGTTTAAATTAATTATGAAATACATTGCGTGCATTACTGATGTATTTATAAGTTTATTATATCAGAGTAAATGTGCATAGTATTTTTTATTATGTCAGAATACTGTTTGCTTACTTTCAGTAAATAAATAATTTTTTTAAAATAATCTTTTGTTTACGACTTTTCAATGTTCTCGCGCCCCCTCGTAGAGTTACCACGCCCCCTAGGGGGCGCGCTTCACAGCTAAGGAAACGTTGCCCTATAAGCACACTTAACCCTACTTTGCTGTTCTAAGTCAGTGACAGCTTTAAAAAACTTAATAGTTTTCCATTTTAGTCCATTAACCTATCTTCATTTCGAGGTTTCATGTTTTTATTCTTATGCATCAAAAATAGTCTTCTGATTTGCAGAATATACCATCTAACAATCGTTTGGCGGCTGGGTGGTGTGGTTGGTTTGTCGCTGGCCTTCTGCACTCATGGTTGCGGGTTGGACTCTGGGCCAAGTCGGTGGATTATCTTGATGCAGAAAATCGACATCACCCATGTGATATGATTATACAGCATGTATAAGATCCCTAGAGTGTCTGCTTGGCTTAGCTGTTTTTGGCAAAAATAAATCCCAGCATAGGTTTAAAATCGTCAGAGCTCAGATGCCTTTCTCTAGGGTGGAGATTGGGCATCAAAAATACCTGCAGTGATTGATATCCGCCAATATGGTGCCACACTAAAAGAGATACTAGTGTAGTGAACATTATTACGTGCAGAGATGAAACCAGTTGATGACAAAAGTCAGAGACAAAAAGCTGATAGTGACTGCCTTAGATTGTAGGAGGACCGAATTTTCCTGAAATCCATTTCTCCCCTACGATCTCAGATAGACTCATCTAAAGGCATACGCTAATACCGGTTTTAGGGTCTCGGCTGGAAGAGAAAAGAAAACGAGGTCTAGAGTGTAAGATGGCGTCTTAGCATGTTTTTACGTAATTAAAGTTGGACATATATCTAGTCTGATTATGTGTTTTCGAGTCCAATACTCCACACCAGCTTTCTGGGGAATGTTCTAGGTCTGCAATTGCTAAACACCAATCCGCAATCCATTAGAAATAAATAAAAAAACATCCATGCCATAGATTTATTATGTATATATATGTTACATGGGTCACTGTCAATAATTACATGAAAGCAGAAAAAGATATTTAAATAATGATTTAACTTAATCTAAATCATACGGCTTACTCATGTACACTGGTGTGCAAAAATTAAGGAAGAAGTCGAAAATTAGCATATCAGCTGAACGAAGAGGCAGAGCGGACAGAAAGACCAATCAGGAGATTAAGTGAGGTGATGTACGGTAGCACATGCGCAGATATGCAGGTAGACGTAATGGGGGAGTGTCTGAGTAGTAAAGCATGTTGTCGGTGTAAGATTAGTATTTCTGGCAAAGAGATTGCACACCGTATAGCAGTTAAAATCACACCGAGTTGCTGCCTCAGCGAGAAATGGCGAATAATCAATCTGTTAGACGACATCTGGATGCTTTTACCCGAGGTCGAATCATTGGGAAGTTGGAGGAAGGTCGCAGTGTGACAAGTGTGGCTGCAGAGTTCGGAATTGCTCACAGCATCGTTTCACGACTTTGGAGACAATTTCAAACTACAGGAACAGCTATCCGGGGTTCAGTAGTGGTCGTCCACGAGGAACCACACCCGCAGATGACCGGTATATTGCCTTACAGGCCAGAAGAAACAGGCGGCAGACAGCGGGAAGAAATCGCTAGACACACGACACAGGCGACTGGACGACCGATATCGCGTTTTACCGTGGCCAGAAGACTGCACGGTGGTGGTCTGTTTGCACGACGCCCTGTTCGGTATGTGCCTCTAACGCCTGCCCATCGGAGAAGGCGTTCTCTGTGGTGCCGGGAATACCGGAATTGGAGAGACAATGAATGGGGACGAGTACTCTTTACAGATGAGAGCAGATCCAGTCTGAGTAGCGATTCTCATCGCATACTCATCTGGAGAGAGCGGGGAAGCCGCAATCATCCCTCGAACATCATCGAAAGGGACAGGTATGGAGGTGGCGGTGTTCTCGTTTGGGGAGGCATCATGCTTGGTAGTCGTACAGACCTTCACATCTTCGACGCAGGTTCAGTCAACGGGACCCGTTATTGTAACGAGATTCTTCTTCCATATGTGCGTCTTTTTAGAGGCACTATGGTCCGCAGTTCGTTTTCATGGACGACAATGCACCATGTCATCGCACAGTAGCTGCCGAACAGCTCTTAGAGAGTGAGGATATTGAACGTATGGATTGGCCGGCACGATCTCCGGATCTCAATCCCATCGAGCATGTATGGGATTTTCCAGGCAGACGCTTGGCAGCTCGTATCTTACCACCAGTAACGATTCCGAGCTTCGATTGGAGCTGCAAGACGAATGCGCAGCAATGGCTCAACAACTCATTGACACCCTCATTCTCAGCATGGCAGACGCTGTGAAACCTGCCTAGCAGTCAGGGAGATCATATCCCCTACTAAAGACCGGATATTTCTTGCTGGACACCCATCACAGGGATGTTTCGGCCTTCAGTCGCATTGCGCTCCATGCTACTTTTTCAATAAAGCTATTTTTTATCCCTCTGATTTCTCTTTTAGTAAGTGTTGCTTGCATTACTCATGTCCTTACGTATTGGGATCTTACGGTATTAAATGTGTTGATTTGGAATGCTTTTGTACAAAGTTATATTGAAAAACCGTCTCGTCCTTAATTTTTGCACACCAGTGTAGATTGTATATACCAGGGTCGGCAACCTTTTGGCTGTGGCATGCCAAATCAATCTTCCAATATGATTAAGTGTGCCACACAATATGCTTTTTGAAACAATTCTATTCCAGTGACAAGACTTACAATTTGACAAAGGTTTGAGCATTCAGTTGTTAAACAATTTCTTTGCGGACTCGAAATATTTTTCATAGGTGGAAAGATTTTTTTACTTAGCAGAAAGCAGAGTACGGCAATTTTCTCTCTTCAAACGATTAAATCTCTCCAGCATGACTTTCAATAATTTACAAAGCAACTTTAAATTTATATTAGTGTTATCTTTCAGATTTCTTCATCATTCCGTAAGTGAGCATAATTCTTAGATATTGTCAATAAGGTCCATTATAATTATCAACTTCCATCCACTCAAAAATTGACAAATTTGTTGAGAAGTGCAGCGTGCCACTGAGAATTGTACCGGGTGCCACATGTGCACGCGTGCCATATATTCCTGGTATATACCTTCCATCAGTAGTGCTTACACATCTATAATAACAAACTTTATTTGTTTTGTGTGACTAATACCTGGTGTAGAGTCAAGAATTATAATGTAATATTTTGCTTTTTTGTCAATACGATCTTTGTGACCACTCGGGATGTGGAGAAAGCTACAGAAGAAAATAAGAAAAAACATATCAAATTTCAATCAAATTTTCCAGCCTCGAAAGTTTCACCACATAAGAAAACACTTTAAACGTACACAGCGTAGAATAAGAAATTAAGACACGTAAAATTAAATACCAGATTCACATTGCTCTGGATACAAATATATAACTGGAAATTGCAAAAAAAGATAAATCAAATGCGTATTTAAAAATAAATTAAGTCAGAGAGCTAGACAATATTTAAATGGCCAGTAAATTCAAGTTATTTTTATATAGATATATTTATAAATTATAGAAAAGTGATCATTAGCTTTTTAACAAGCATTTTCAATTCTACATAAAAGCAGAATTTGAAGAACTGCAATTTGCCGAACGCTGCTCTAAATAAAATATTGTTTTATGCGCATTTGTCCCCCTTAACGTAGTAATACCATGTACAAAAGATAATCGTTTGCAACTGTATCCCGGCGGCCGCAGTGTCCGAGTGGTCTAGCATCGGATCAGGGCTAGCGTGTCATGAGTTCGATCCCACTACCACTAAAGATCCGCCGCGTAGGGAGCGATGCACGTTAAATCTGTCGAGAGCTCAAACGTCCTCCCGTTGGTGTGGTAGTTAGGAGAGGGGGTGCCAGCTCAGGTGTCGTCCGCGTCACTTGACCATGTTCAAAATTACGCGGACCGTCGCCAAAAGCCCTCGTGTGCTAATCAGTGCGACGTTAATATTCTCTCACTCACGCAACTGTATCCCGAGGTCGGGGCCCATATACTTGCTACATCGCCACGCAGCATAATTTTTATTTTTTAAAAAAGTTATAGTCGTTTCAAATTTTACTGGTAGTAGTCGGCATTTCAATTCAGTCTAAAATAAAATTCCAGGTATTTAAATAAGGTACCAGGTTTCCAAAGTATAAATAATAATATTTCAAAAAATATTTTCATACCATTTTTTCGTTACAAATAAAAATACTTTTTGAATTCTGCCCAAATACCACCCCTAAAATTTGCCACCTCAGACATGGGTTCAGTTTCCCCTGCCCTAGAGCTGCCCTGCTGCTAACATAGAGACAATAATAAACACGGTAAGGATCTAAGAGTGGAATTACTCTCTAACTAGTATACAAGTAAGCGGGAAGAGGTCAGAATTAGCTTTTAAAATACGTGAAATACGTGTGCAGTGTATACGTGTTTATTTATTTCTGTTTGTGAATCACTTGATTCGCCTATTTGATTATATGGCATCTGGTCACAATTAGGACTTATTAAAAAAAGAATAAAACTGGTATTTTTTAACATAGTACTAAAGTACCACCTACAACATAAAATTATATTTAGAACTTCTACCATTAATAACACTATGTGAATATTGAAGTGTTTTTCAAGCAGGCTTTGTAATGAAAATCATTTACTCAAAAGTCAAAAGAAGCTGCAAGATTTTTTCTCTTATAAACTTAATACCAAATAAAACTAAGAGAAAACTATCTTTTAATAAAGATATAACTCACTAAAAAAGAAAACGAGGATTTTTTTAAGTGTTGTAAAACAACCACAGGCAAAAATATCTCTCTCTCTCACTCACTTCTTTCCCCTATTTTGTTTGTCTAAATTGTAAGGTTATTATTAAATTGAAAACTTTTAATTTCCCCCAATTGATATTGAATTTAAACATTATTATAGTAACCCTGTCAGATATTTTCGTAAAGCAACTTTCGCAAAAATCCTTTTGAGACGCCTTCATTAAGCATCGATCCACAGTGCGCTGTCTCTGACAGTGCCGCTATTAAACAAACAAAAACATTCCTCGTTTTTCAATGCGATAGTATCGGCTCCACCACGAATTTCACTATCAGATGAAGGATGAGTGTAAAGAGAAGACATTTATGGACAATGGGCCAACACACTATGCACTAACGCATTCCATTTTTCTTAAACTATGCTGTGTTATCGGGACTTCATTTTTCAGTAACTATTCAAAATTCAGCATATTTATTCGATTTATTATAAGTTTTACTTTGAGAAATTCGCAAAAAATGTTGTTTAATTGATAGAATCATATACGGCCTACGGCCGCCCGCGTGCGGTACACACACTGCACACGTGCTAGGATCGGCCCAGTTTATAGGATCAGTGGGAAAATTTTGAATATAACTATTGCTGCACTACATTCTATTATTTCTTTTTACTGTTTAGCTAATCCAGCAAAAATATTATATCTGTTTAGAGTTTGATGTTTCTCAATTAATCTATGCGTATTATGAAACGTAATTTTCGAAAGATATTTGATTATTATGACCACAATTAACTCATAAGAAAACGTACTGGTTTTAAAGTCAAACTGTTTATTTTTAAGGTAATAATTTAAAGAGTATTTAGCCATTTCATAGCACAGTTAGATAAAGTGTGAAATTAGTAATCTATTACACACACAAGTGGTTCATAAAATTTCAAGCGCCCCTCTTTACATATCAGCCTGACATCACGGACCCCCCGCCCCCTCAAAAAAATTGCTTTGGTACCCCCTTTCTTACCTCAGTGGCTCGACAGCCCAGAGTGGGCCTTGGCAAGACCACTTTTCTTCTTAGGCATGCTAGGCAAGTGCCTAAGGCGCAAAAGATTTGGGGGCGTAATAAATTAGATGGGCGAAAAAGGAGAAAAAAATTAAAATTACAGCAAACTTACCACCACCTAGCGAATCGTGAGAGAAGCATTTCTACCTTCAAGAGAGTAAAGGGTCACATGAGAACCAGTATGGGAAATGAAAAGCTAAACGCACAGTTTGAAGTTGCTATGCACTCAAAATGATATTGCAGTGGATGCCGTAAAGTAAGTAATGAACAAGAGTGACCGAACTATACCACAATCCTTTCTTTGCGACTGTCAGTCCAGGGCACCACTAGTCCATAGGTGGTGGATACTGGAAAGACTATCCAAACAGCAAAAACAAAGAAAGGGAAAAGAGTTAAGGGAAAATCCCTCCCGAAACAAAACAGGAAAAGTAAGAACTGAAGGAGGAATGGGGTTCTCAAAACTATAAGATCTTTTTCTAGGCCATTAATCCATCTAAGTTTTGGCCTACCCTTTCTTCGTGTGCCAATTGGTTGAGCATTGAAGACTTTTTTAGTGGTGCGGTCTTCGTTCATTCTGACAACCTGACCTGCCCATTTAATCCGTTGTATTTTGATGAAGTTAACGATGTCAGATTCTTTATATGATTGATAGAGCTCGAAATTTGATATTTTTCACCACGTTCCATTTTCCTGAATTCCTCCAAAAAAAATCTAAAATCTTCCTTTCGTAGATACTTATCATGTTCTCCTCTGTTCCAGACATGGACCAAGTTTCACATGTTAATACTGATCTTAAAAGACTTTTATACAATAAAACCTTTGTTTTTCTTTTGATTAAATTTGATTTCATATATTTTCGTATTCCATTAAGACATCTAGGGCTTCTATACCTTCCAGTTCCATGCCTAAATTGTGGAGGTGAAGATAGGTGGGGTACCTCCATCTATCGTGTAAAAGTCCCACCCGTCTCAAGCTCTGGCAACTTTCATTCCTTACCTATGGGAAGGACACGACAACAGCATTAAGACATCTATAGTCCTAAGACAACCTCTACAAATTATGTAGGCCTTTTTTTTCCTTTTAGGTAAACAGTAAATCTCTAATAATGTATGGATAAAATAGTTTCAAATAAATAAATAATGTAGATACAAATAAATAAATAATGTGGATACAAATAAATAAATAATGTAGATACAAATAAATAAATAATGTAGATACAAATAAATAAAGAATCCATGCACCATTAGGTTAGGAAATCGAGATGGATGCAATTATGATGGTATTGTTACTCTAAGAGAATTCAGTTTTTAATCTTTAAACATGAGTTTCTACTATATATTTTTTGAAAATATTACGTTTTATTAAAGGCTATGTAGTTACAAACAATAAAAAAACGGAATTAATATTCGTGATCTAAATATACACTGGTGTCCAAAAGTTAAGCATAAATCGTAAAATGCGAAAAACATGGAGTAAATATTCGTAAAATTATTCCAAATTTCTTGCGGATATTAATTGAGTGAAGAAGAAACATTGAGTTTATGCAAAACTTTTCAGTCGACTACGTTCTCTTCGAAACGTTGGCGCATGTCGGAACGCGGAGAAACCGATTCTCGCAGCACAGGCAGTTCAGACAAGTTTCATGCAACTGCTGTGTGAAGGAACGTTATTAACCATCAAACAAGGTGAATGATGGCACAAAGACGCCAATTGGACATGTTTACGAAAAGAAGAATCGTTGGAATGCTGAAATCCTTACGATCACAAACCGAAGTGTCTCGAATTCTGAATGTGGATCAGTCTGTGATCTCAAGACTGTGGCAGAGGTTTCAAAAAACGGGAGATGTTACCCGACAACCAGTATCAGGTCGACCAAGAGTCATAACCCCTCGCCAAGACCGATATCTGGTAATAAGTACGCGACGTCAGAGGGGCAGTACTGCCAGAGCACTGGGTTCGGCACTCACAGCCGCCACAGGAATACGAATTTCGAGACAAACTGTTTACAGGAGACTCAATCCTGCTGGCCTGTATGCCAGAAGACCAGCAGTTTGCATTCCCCTCACGTCTGCGCATAAACGCGCTCGTTTGAACTGGAGTTTGAAATATCAACATTGGAGTGTGGGAGAGTGGGCCAATGAGATGTTCAGTGACGAGTCCCGGTTTAGTCTGAGGAGTGTTTCTCGACGGGTAACGATATGGAGAGAACGTGGAACACGTTTTAAACCAAGAAACATAACGGAAAGACATCATTTTCCATCAAGGGGAGTTATGGTATGGACAGGCATCATGATGGACGGCCCCACAGAACTCTATTTCTTTGACACGGGGTCTGTGACTGCTCAAAGATACAGAGACGAAGTTCTTGAGCCTTATGTTCGTTTGTTTCGAAGTGCTGTCGGTCCTGACTTCATATTCATGGATGATAATGCGCCATGTCACTTAGCGGTGCTGATTGATGACTTCCTTGAAACAGAAAACATCCAGCGCATGTCTTGGCCTGCGAACTCCCCTGATTTAAATCCTATCGAGCATGTATGGGATGTGCTCGGGAGACAAATTACAGTCCTTTCGCACCCACCAAGCTCCGTATTATAGTTTGAAAGTATTTAATTAGACTGAATTGAACTTTATTGACAGAGGTTTTTCCATTACTTTTCTACAGTTGCCAAAAAAGGGCAGTTAAACTTTACATTTAATCTCGTTCCCAACATAATCCCCACCCCGGTCAATCTCGAAAGGGATTACCAGTTGTACAGGGTGGGTTACATTTCTTCCATTAACTCTCAACTCGCAGGATTTTATCTTCCCGTCGCGTCGCTGATGTAGGTTCATCACTCTAGCTTTCTTCCACATGTGCCGTGGTCGGACGTCTTCTTGCAGAAGCACAATATCTCCAATTCGGATGTTAATGGTACTGTCTTTGTTTCGAACTTGATGGTCCCTCAGGGGGCTCACCTTCTTTAGGTGAGTACGGGTTTCACGCTCCCGAGGGACCCCAGTGATCTTTATTTTCCTCTCTCCCCTTTCCCCTTTTTTTCTTTTGGACATTTGTTTGCTTTGGGGAGTTCCTTTTGTTTATGGTTTTTGTGATAAGATATCACTGTTTTAATTACATAACCCACGATTATTGCTTTCCTATTAATTTTATAACATTATTTAAGCAAAAAAATTGAAAAATCCAAAAAAATTTAAAAGATATGTTTTAAAAACTTTAAAAAAAAAATCCTCTTTTTTTTAAATTAACATACTAACAGGTCGGCGGCGTATCAATACCGATCTGCTGCGTACCTAGCCCTTAGCTCTAAGGGGTCTCAGTACCACCCTGTAGCCTCTCCCGCGAGGGATACTATTTGGGCAGTGGAAAGGACCCTTGCGGGGTAGGGTATGCGGCGGAAGAGTTGCGTGCGTCGCTGGCGACGGATTTGAGGTACGTTATGCCGAAAACGTCCTAGAGGTTGAGGGCCTTGGTAGCGGATGGCTAGGCGACGGGGACTCGTTCATATCGAGAAATCCTCCTTGGCTTCGGCCTTGGACCGTGCCCGGCAGCACGTTATGGGGGTTTCCCCGTTGTCTAGCTTTGAAGAATCCTCCGGCGGTTCCACTTGGCACGTTAGAAAAGTGTGGGAATTCGTGGCCTGGCGGGGGCTACGATGGAACTGGAAGTAATCCGTGTTTTTGCCAAAAATGGAGACAAATATAGTGAAAATCGATTTGCCTCCTATGGAGAAAAACGGCCTACCTCCTTTGCCTCCAGAGGCAGCGAACTTTTCTTGGGCTGAACGGGTCGAAAATTCGACCCCGTCATTAAGCCCAGGGTCTTTGTGCCTTGACGGAGGCCAGATTCCGTCAATATCTCCCGTAAGGGAGCAACAAAATGAATCGATTAAAATGACATCATTGAACGCATTGCAACAGGCATGTAGCGATTCCGCTAGATTTTTTATTATGAAAACCGTTAATACCTTTTCAGCCGTATCACCTTTTCTGATCGAGAAGGCGATTACAAGTAGTATAGGGCAGGTTAAGACAATCCGTAAGATGCGCTCCGGGGACTTGTTCCTCGAAGTGACATCAGCGAAACAGTCTGCAGCCCTTATGAACCTTCATAAAATGGCCCATTTTGACATCACTGTCGTTCCACATAACACCTTGAACTTTTCGCGAGGCGTCATCTCTGCAGCGGATTTGTTGAATGTTTCAACAGAGGAAATATTGGAGAATATGCAGGATCAAAAGGTCTGTGGAGTCAGACGAATTACGATTCGGCGGGATGGACAGGTGCTTAACACTAAGCACCTCATCCTGACCTTCTCGACGCCTGACCTCCCACAGTCCGTTAAGGCCGCGTATCTCCATTGCCCTGTAAGACCATATATTCCGAATCCGCTACGCTGCTTTCAATGCCAGAGATACGGACACTCAAAAACAGTCTGCCGTGGCCAACCAACCTGCGCCAGATGTGCAGAGGTAGGCCATGATAGCAATGACTGCAAAGCCAAGGAACGATGTGTGAATTGTAAAGGGGAACATTCGTCATTTTCCCGGTCATGTCCTACATGGATAACAGAAAAGGAGATAACGGCAGTCAAAATTAAAAATAAACTATCATATCCAGAGGCTCGGCGTGTTGTATTATCACGCACGCCAACTTCTGGAAAAAGTTACGCAGCTGCAACCAAAAAAACTTTCGAAACAAAAGGCACCCAAAGTGATGAAATAGATCTCGATAAAACCCCAATATCCACTAGTATTGCAGTGGATACAAATAAAATAGTATCAACTTCACCCATTAAGAAAAAAAACAAAAAAACCCGAATTAAAGAATCTGGCGTGATGTCAAACAAAAAAAAGAGGTCTAACCTCTCGAAAAACCCGCAAGATAAAAAAGACGATGTACTTATTCTTCACACTTCGGAGAGTGATGAATGCCTAATGGAAGATCTCTCCAACTGTCCATCGACTCCTAGCTCCTTACAAGGAGCGAGTGCTATAACGTGATGACCTCCTTTGTTTCCTGGAACTGCCGTGGACTAAGAACTCGACTAGATGATCTCAAATCCATCATTTCCACGTACCAGCCCGCATGTGTTGCTCTTCAGGAGACTTTTCTGAAGAGTACCATGACAATGCGAGTGCGTGGTTATAATTGTGTACGACGGGATGTAGATGGTAATGCATCTCCAACTGGAGGTGTATGCCTTTTCACGTCCCATCTTTATCCCAGTAATGTCGTCACACTGCACACATCATTACAGGCTGTGGCAGTACGGATACATATCCATTCTTTAGTCACAGTCTGTTCTGTTTATTTACCACCCAATGATGTTGTGAAGCAAGTGGATTTGAATCAATTAGTCAGTCAATTGCCAGCTCCTTTTATTTTGCTCGGTGACTTTAACGGACATAGCCCTCTGTGGGGGCAGGATGATACAAATTCTCGTGGGCGGCAGATCGAACAGTTGATCTCTGATCACTGTCTCTGTCTGCTTAACAACGACGAGAAAACGTATTTCCATGCACCCACTAAGACATTTCACTCCCTCGATCTTGCCATTTGTTCGCCAACACTGCTACCGATGTTGAATCTTGAGGTTGAACGAGATCTATACAATAGTGATCATTTCCCTCTCCTAGTCTCGCATGTTAATGGTGCGAGGGCACAATATCGCCCTCCCACATATCATTTTCATCGCGCTGACTGGGATAAATTCACACGGCTAGCGGTTATCACTGGCACAATGGTCCAGAGCAGGGAAGTTGATGATGCCGTATTCAACGTCACTGAAGCTATTCGAAATGCTGCCGATGCAGCCATTCCTAAAACATCTTATTCTAATCGGAAGCTGTGCAAACCATGGTGGAATTCTTCCTGCCAACAAGCAAAAAAGGAACAAAGGAGGGCTTGGGGTATTTTCAGGAGATACCCCACCACAGAAAATCTCATAGCGTTCAAACGTGCAAAAGCGTCAGCTCGTAGAATTCGACGACAAAGTCAGAGAGAATCTTGGATCCAGTATATATCTTCAATAACATCGTCCACTAAAAGTCAACAGTTATGGAGAAAGGTGAAAGCCGCGAATGGCCTTTATCGGGACTTTACCATTCCGATATTGGAAACATCGTCGGCTATTTATTCGTCGCCTGTTGATGTGGCCAACTTGATTGGCCAAACATTTGCTAGGGTGTCCAGCTCCGATTCATATAGCCCTGTATTTCAGGCAACTAAGAGTCGTTTAGAGCGGACCCCTATCAATTTCAGGTGTCGACAGCCTGTACCATACAACTGTGACTTTGACATGTGGGAATTGAAGAGGGCCTTATCATCGGCCCATAATACTAGTCCAGGTCCTGATGGAGTATCTTATGAATTGCTTCGCCATTTGAACAAGGATTCACTAGTAAGACTCCTGTACCTATTCAACCGAATATGGAGGGAGCAGGTGTATCCTACTCAATGGCAAGAAGCCATAGTGATTCCCATCCTAAAACCTGGAAAAGATCCAAAGGACCCTCTCAGCTATCGACCGATAGCACTCACGAGCTACCTTTGTAAGACACTAGAACGTATGGTCAATGCCCGTCTCGTGTATCAGCTAGAAAAGAACCGATGCATTCCTCTGTTTCAGAGTGGCTTCCGTAAGGGAAGGTCCACTCTCGATAATTTGATAATGCTGGAAAGCAAAATAAGAAATGCTTTTGTCCGGAGGAACCATCTGGTTTCCATCTTCTTCGATATCGAGAAGGCATATGATCGTACTTGGCGCTATGGGATCCTTCGCACTCTTTATGATTTTGGTTTTAAAGGCAATTTGCCAATATTTATAAAAAACTTTTTAAATCTCCGCACTTTTAGAATAAGACTTGGTGGCACTCTCTCTTCTCCTTTTACTCAAGCTGAGGGTGTGCCTCAGGGGAGTATTTTGAGCGTCACCCTTTTTATATGTCATATTTCACCCATCTTAAATATTTTATCGCCCTCTATACAGGCATCTTTATACGTTGATGACCTGCAAATTAGTTGCGAAGGCTCGGACATGCGACATATTGAGCGACAGTTACAAACTGCCGTCAATAATATTATTAAATGGTGCGACACGAACGGTCACAGTATTTCTGCGAGCAAGAGTTGCTGCGTGCACTTTTGCCGCAAACGAGGTATTCATCCCGACCCCGAAATACGCATCCGTGATGTACAAATTCCCGTAGTCCCCGATGTACGTTTTCTCGTAGTAATTTTCGACCGCCGACTCACCTTCCTTCCGCATATCTTACATTTGCGGAAGAAGTGTGAAAAGTCTTTAAACCTTTTGAAGGTGTTGTCTAACACCTCTTGGGGGGCGGATCGAACATCATTACTCAGAGTGTATCAAGCCAGCGTACTTTCTCGTATCGACTACGGATGTGTTGTATACGGATCGGCGTGCAATTCTGCTCTAAAAAAACTTGACCCTGTCCATCATATGGCATTGAGAATCTGCTCCGGTGCGTTTCGCACATCCCCAGTGCAGAGTCTCTACGTCGACTCAAATCAACTTCCTCTGGATTTACGACGGAGGAAGCTTTCACTTACCTATTATTTTAAGGTCTTGTCCTTACCTTCCCATCCTTTAAAAAACATGTACATCAGTACCATCATGAAGAGATTATATGATGCCCGGCCATCTAACAAGCGGCCATTTATGGATAGGATGAAGCTCATGCTCTCTGATCTCGACCTACCTAACGTGGACATCCAGCAACGAAACCTTTGGCGATTTCCACCTTGGAATATGCCACGTTTGCACTATATAAACCCTTTTGCCTTGTACAGTAAAACCACTGTACCATCTGTTGTCTTTCAGCGCCTTTTCTCTTACCATCGCAGTCGGTATAGTTCGTATTCGCCCATCTTTACAGATGGTTCGAAACGTGCAGGTTACGCAGGCTGTGGCGTCGTGATTGAAGATAATATGCATGGTTATAGGCTCGATACTTCTTGCAGTGTTTTCACTGCCGAAGCTGTTGCCATATACCGTGCACTTCAATTAATCGACTCCTGTTCACCTCGTAAATACTGCATCTATACTGATAGCATGAGTGTATTGGAAGCGCTTGAAAATTACAACGATCGGTGTCATCCAGTGGTGTGTAATGCACTCGACATCGTTAGTCGACTATATAGCAAGGGTTTTGATATATTGTTCTGCTGGCTACCCAGCCACGTAGGGATTATTGGCAACGAGCAGGCGGACAGTGCGGCTCGGTCGGCGACGACCTTTTTTCCACTAGCTGTTCCGCTATCAGATATTAAGCGTGTCATCCGGCATCATATTTTTACAGCATGGCAGGACTCATGGAGTCAGCAGTTGGATAACAAACTGCACTCTGTGAAACCTGTCATTGGAGCATGGCCTGTGATGTCAATGCGAAGGACTGATGTCAAGTTGACTCGTCTTCGCATTGGTCATACTCGCTTCACACACAGGCATTTGTTGTTGGGGGAAGATGCTCCTCAGTGTCCTTCATGTAAGGTCTTGTACACAGTGCGTCACATTTTAATCGATTGTCCTGTTTTTAAGCATCATCGTATCACTTTCTTTCATACATCTGTTTTATCCTTGTCTGACTTGGTGGGGGAAACCCCCCACCAAAATCTGTTTGCTTTTATTTTTAAAATTGGATTTTTATACCTCATTTGACAAAATAATTTTAAACTATTTTAACTTTAATTTTTATGTATGTGCATGCAGGCATGCACATATATAAATATATATTTTATATTTCATCGGCTTTTTTTAAATACTTTAACAAATGTTTGGCGCAGCATAGCCAAAATTGGCTCTTGCGCCATAAAAACCAAAACTCACTCACTCACTCATTCGAACTTGATGGAAGGATCGTAGTTGAAGAAGATATTCTTTCGACCATTTTTTCCAAAAACAGTCGAGTAAGTCCTGCTGCTGCTTGTAGATTTTATTAAGCCTTGTGTTTTCTAGCCTGGAGGGAATGGCCGTTAGTTTTCGTCCCATCAAGAAATGAGCTGGTGTTAAAGCTGATGAGTTTTCATCGCTTTCATCTTCGTAGACCAATGGTCAACTATTCAGAGTAGCTTCTATTCCAATTAGGACAGTGGACAGACTTTCCTCGTCTAGATGGGCTCGTCCGAGTACCTTTCGCAGACATTGTTTGACAATACCTATTAGGCGCCCCCACCAGCCTCCCCACCAAGCCGCGCGTTTGGCTATGAAACGCCATGTTATGCCATTTTGGGCATAATATTGTTGAGTATTAGCTGATGATAGAGTTTGCCATAACAGGATCAGTTCCTTATTTGCTGCATGAAAGGTGGTAGCGTTGTCTGTGTAGATTGTGTTGGGTAGTCTTCTGCGACCAACAAATCGCTGTAGTGCTAAGAGAAATTTGTCGGTGGTGAGATCTGACACGAGTTCAATGTGCAGTGCACGTGTTGTTGCACAAGTAAATAGTGCTATGTAGGATGTGTCTCTTGCTTTCAAACAGCGGATATTTACAGGCCCAGCAAAATCAATCCCTGTAATAGTAAATGAAGCAGATGGTACAACCCTTTCAGAAGGTAGAGAAGCTTCGATTTGCATTCCGCATTTTGCTTTGAAAAGCATACAAGGTAGGCATTTGTGAAGAGCTTTCTTTATTGCTTGACGTCCTTTTAAGATCCAGAAGGTAGAACGTAACTCGGAGAGAACAATACGCACATCTAAATGATGGAGACGTATGTGAGTATGCTGGATCAAAAGATGGACAAAGGAGTGATTTCCATCGAGTATTAAGGGATGTTGAGTATCAAAAGGAATGTCAGAGAATTGTAATCTCCCTCCAAGACACAAATAATCATCTTTGAGTAGGGGATGAAGCAAGAAATTTTGGATTTTTTTGTAAAGGACGTCCCTCTTTTAAGGCATTAATTTCAGTTGAAAAGCATTGACGTTGCACACTTTGTATCCAATAATCCTTAGCCTTCTCTATTTCATTACAATTCAGTCCGTGAATGATACGTAGTTGGATTTACAATTGTGCACAAAACGTAGAATCCAGGCAGTCACCCGAAGAAGTTTTGTATAAGAACTGTAATGAGATATATCTATGATGGGTTCTGTGGTTGCAACGTAAAAGGATCGAGATTTCGTTTTCCATGATTCAACTTCGACTGAAGGCTGTGAATGTGACGGAAAATCTTTGGTGGGACAAGCTTCTGAATCATGATTTAACCATTTTGGGCCATGCCACCAAGATTCCAAAGATGATAGCTGAGATGGGAAGGTACCACGAGTAAGATGATCTGCAGGATTATCTGTACCTGTACAGTGTCGCCCTTGTGAAGGAGTAGTGTATTGAAGGATTTATGTTGTTCTGTTGCAAACAAATGTTTTCCAACGGTTGAGATATCCCTGTATCCAACTTAAAACTACAGTTGAATAGCTCCATATCACGGCTGTGTATGAGTGCATGTTCGTTTCTCTGTAAAAGTATTGAAATAGGCGAGTTCCTAGTAATGCAGCTAACAATTCAAGTCGCGGAAGAGTGATCTTTTTCACTGGGGCCAGTTTACTTCGACTACATATGAGATTGACCTCCATAAAAGTTTCAACCGTGTGACGCGCGTACAAACAAGCATCATATGCACGTTCAGAAGCATCGCAAAACACATGGATGATGACGTCGGAAGTTTCAGAAAACCCAATCCATCTTAGGATACGTATATCCTTCAGACACTGTAACTCATTTATCCACTTATGCCACTGTTGTGCTACAGCTTGCGTTAATAATTCATCCCATTTAATTCCACTAAGCCACGTATCCTGGAATAAAATCTTCACAATGACAGTAACTGGAGCGAATAGGCCCAAAGGATCGTAAAACTTTGACATGAGCTTCAGTAGTAAACGCTTTGTTACTTGTTTTTCAGATGCTTCGACAATCTTAGCCTGCACATCAATTTGAAAAACATATTTGTCAGTATCCCATTTAACACCTAAAACCTGCGTAATCTCTCTAAATGGAACATTTTCTTGTTTCCATACACCTTGCAAAGTCTTCCAATTTGTCGTCCATTTGGCTAAAGGTAGGCTGATATGCGATGTAAGCTGCAGCATTTCTCGATAAAGAGTAGTAGCTTCAGTATCTGTAGATGTCCCTATTACAAAATCATCCATATATATGTTATTCTCAATATGTTTAGTTGCAATAGGATATGTTTGCTTGTACATTGTAGCTAGTTCACGAAGAGAAACTGAAAGCTGATAGTAAAAATGGATTTGAAGTGAGTCCGAATGGAAGTTGCATGAATCGGTATGTTACGATTTCATCTGCTATGCAAAGGTTCCCATCAGAAGTATACTCCGTTTTGTACCAAAGAAATCATGTTGCATCTCTGTCTTCATCTGCTATCAGCTGAAAAAATGCCTGACTTCCATCGCTAGTAATAGCTATTTTAGAAAGTCGAAATCTCAATAACATGGCAAAGATGTCAGGTAGAAGATTTGGTCCGGCTTCGAGAGCATCGTTCAAAGGTGGATGACCAGGAAAGTGAGAGGAAGCATCAAAAACTATACGCCACTTGATTCCTTCATTTGTAATCTTTTTTACAGCGTGATGGGGCAAATAAAATAATCGTACTTCATTTTGTGTATCCTTAAAGACGGCTTCGACTTGTTCTTTATCAATATAATCTTGCATCTGTTTAGCATATTTTAGTTTCAATTCTATATTTGCGTGTATTCTTCTTGTCCAAGAATTAAAACGGTGGATTGCGGTATCATAATTGCTCGAAGTAAGTTGAACTTCTGGTTTCCAAGGTAAGTGAACAACTCGTCTACCCTCAATGATTTGGAAAGATTGATGAAAGTTAGTCAAAAGTTCAGCGTTGTGAGTGCTTAATCTTAATTTCTCTTTTATAGGTTGTATGCCAATGCTCTCTAAGTTCTAAAAATTTCACACCATATTGTCTAATTCATGAGTATCCACATTTATACTATGAACTGTAGGTTTGAAAGAAACTGTTGCGTGTGATCGAGATCCACTAAGTATCCATCCAAAATTTGATGGGACCAAGGCTGGGGAATCTGACAGCTTGACTGGAGCATCAGAATGCATGACGTTCCAATAGAAATCTGCACCAATAAGAATCTCAATTGGTAAGCTCGACAATGAATCATCTGGGTCAGCAAGCTTCATTCGCTTGCTTTTTGCAAAGCGTGAAATATCAGTTGGTGAAGACGGGTGTGATGCATACCTGTTGGAGCTTTCGAATACAATAACTTTGACTTTAGATTTATCCCAGATGCTAGGTAATTGGAATTGAACCTGGCGTCGCTTATGGCTAAAACTAGTTGGACATTCAAACGCTTGAAGGTCTAATGGTCCAGATGAAATGACGGGAAGATTTAACGTGTCCACAGGATCAGAAGAAATGATAGCTAGATTGACTTCCACCATCTAAAAGGCAACGTGTCAATTTTGTAATTCCATTTGATCCAGTTACGAAAACTTGTGCTGTTTGTAAATGAACAAAATTGCAAGTGGACGTATCAATTTTGTTTGCAGATGTAGTCGCAGACTGCTCATTAGTTGGAGTTTTGCATGTCAAAACATGATGTTTTTTCCTGCATTTGGAACAGCAATGTTTCTCTTTGCGAAAACAATTATTTTGTACATGACCCCGATTAGTGCATAAAAACATCTGTTGGTAGCTTTTAATTTCTGTATACGTGCGTCTATGTCCGTAACAGAGTTACATTGTTGAGGCCAATGTCCAGAAGTTTCACAAAAAGGGCAAAAAGGTGCAATTTTTTTATCCTTACTAAAATTAGTCTGGAATGCACATTAAAATTCTCTAAGGAGGATTTTATAGGATAGCTTGGAACCAATGAACCTAATGTTATTTGCAGTTATTGTTCCTTCGACCTCTTCTGATAAAAATTTCATTAATTTTGTTATGTCACTTTCCGCCAAATTTTCACGTTACGACAGATTTCATGCGGAAAAGCGCTAAGTATTTTCGAAGCCAAAATTCTCCCGTATGATTGTGTTTTTTCGCCTAAAGCATCCAAAGTTCGTAATCTTCTATTACAATCAATATACAACTCATTTAATGCTGATGGAGATAGATCTTTGATAGGTGTTAAATTTTCCACGTAATAATCAAATTTTGTCTTTATTGCCATATTGTGATTTTAATATCTCTTTTGTCATTGTGTACGTATATGTGGTTATATATATCCCATCAACTAATCTTTTTGCTTCTGCATCCAAATAACCCCGTAAAAACACATGTTTGTCAATCTGCGATAAACTTTCATTTTTGTCAATGCAATTTCCCAAAAACTGTGAAATTCTTCAACTTCGCCATAAAAAGTATTTATATTTACTGTTTAAGATTAAAAACACCGTATCGGGAAAAATTTAGATTGAGCCAGGGATCTGTACTGAGTCCCACTTTGTTTTCCTTATTTATAGCCGGAATTGAGACTGATGCCAATTATGATCACTGTATGGGATTATATGCTGATGACATAATAATCTGGAGCAGCAGTACAAGTTTTATTAGTGCTCAGAACAAAATTAACTCTTTTCTCCTTCGGCTGGAAAAATTTGCTGCAGAGCACAAAATCCTTTTTAATCCATCAAAGTCTGTATCAAGTATTTTTACCACCAACAGGCATCTTTACAACTATGAGCCTGACATTTATTTACTGGGTAGTCGACTGAATTGTGAAAAGCATCCAAAATATCTGGGATTCAACCTAGATCAGTAAATTCTTGGTAATGCTGATATAAACAATTTGGTTTGTACAGGCAAACAGAGATTGAAAATTTTAAAATATTTTTCTGGCAGAGACTGGGGAGCGGATGCTCGGACCCTTCGAAATACATATATTGCTCTCATTCAACCTATCCTTGAATATGGTGTACAGGTCTATCAGGTAGCCTCTGTTAGCAACCTTGATAAACTAGAAAGGGTACAACTCTCTGCTGCCAGAGTCATAACTGGTCTCCGCGATAGCTGCCCGAGGGATATTGTTTTGTATGAAACTGACTTGCAGCCTCTCAAATTACGAAGCAGATTCCTTTTGGCTAAATATTTTGCCAAGCTCATCAGTTATGGAGACCAACATAGAACCTCTTGTTATGTGCGCAGTTGGCAAAACAATATCGTCACCTTAAGAGAGAAAGTCCTCTTAGCTATGCTGAAAGCGAGGGATGGTTACATAATGAAGTAGAGTATGTCTCTCTGGCCCGCTATATGGATGTTGCTGCGTCGTTCTATGAACGGGTCTTTTTTAACACCGAATTATCCTCACGCAGTAACAAGGGCACTCATCATCCAGAGTATCTTAGGCAGCTTGCTTTGGAGACTATTCATAAAGTCCCGAGTGACGCATTATAGATCTATACTGATGGCAGCATGGGAGTAGGCGCTGTTTCGGGAAGTGGAGTTTTCATCAAAAAGGGGAATGGTATTAGGATCTCCAAGAGAAATCCTGACTTCTGGTCAGTATTTAGGGCAGAACTCTTAGCTATTGAGGAGGCTTTGAAGTTTTGCTATACTGAGAGTGTCAACAGAGATATTTGGATATTGAGTGATAGCCGAAGCTCTATTTTCAGCATCTCTCTGAATGGTGGAGGCATGATGACAGAACGACAACGAGTATTATCTAACTATTAAATAGCTTGAGTGCTAATGTGAAGATATTTTTTCAGTGGGTACCATCGCACGTGAATGTCTATGGGAACGAGATTGCAGATGGTTTGGCCCGCGAGGGCAGCCATAAAGATTTTACTCATGATGGCTGCCTTACTTTTTCAGAAATGGCTACCCGGGTCAAACAAGATATCAGTTCCTCTTGGATGCAGGCCCCCGTGCATGAATGGTATGAAGAAAATCATCCTGGTGCTGCTTTACTTGGGACAAGCAGTAGGCCAGATGAAACTACTCTTGCTAGACTACGAAGTGGACATACTCCAGCTCAACCGCATGTGGATGGTCTTAAAGTTTACCCTCCTTGTCCGAAATGCAATGTGAACCAAGCCCACATCTTTGCTTGTATTGGATGCCATAAGAGCCAGCTGTTCTCAAGTCCAACTACAGTTCTTGATTGCTTAAAAACGCACGGGTTCATGGACTTAATCTAGATGTTTCTGTCGGTCAAGTGGGATAAGAAACAACAACAACAACATATTTACTGTAGGTAACTTTACCGTAACATTTGGCGGTGAAGCGTAATGAATTCTGTCTGATGTTGGCGAGCTGCCAATTCTACTATAAGGCAAAATGGCCGCGTTTGTATTAGCTTTCTTTTTAGAATTAAACAATTGTAAATGGACATTTTCTGAGTATTTTTCGCATTCTATGATGTCTTTGCTATATTCCTGATCATTTAAAAAATCGTGTATTTCTTCATCAGACAAGGTTAATTCGTTAAGTTTGATTTGTAAGAGTTCAGTATTAAATTCTATATCGGCTTGTGTACTATTCGGATCATTTAATTTTGTCGACAGCTTCGTAATGGCGGCGCGAAGCGTTGTTCGCTTGCGTTTTAGAATAGAAAGTTTTTCTGTTGTACTCATCGTTTTTCGAGTTCGTAACGAATAAAGTAATAAAACAAATAAAGTATGACTCACCCGAGTATGTTCGACACCAGATATTACAGTTTGCCAGTATTGAATTAGACTGAATTGAACTTTATTGACAGAAGTTTTTTCATTACTTTTCTACAGTTGCCAAAAAAGGGCAGTTAAATTTTACATTTAATCTCGTTCCCAACACTCCGTTACAGAACTGAAGAGAGCTCTCCAAGAAGCTTGGAACCGTTTGAGTTCACAACTCATTCATCATCTCATAGCAAGTATGGTAAATCGCTGTGTAGCGTACCTGGCTGTCAGAGGTGACCAACACGCCTTATTAAACTGCAGAATCAGTATTTTATTTAATGTTTTCTTTTATTTTTTCTTTAAAGTGTGAATCCTTGCTATGCTCAGTTTTCTTTCAAACTGCTACTTTGGATAATAAAATTAATTAATATCATTCTTTTGATTTGCTTCCTTATTTTATAACCATTTTACACTCGCATATCACGTTTCCCACCATTCTCATTTACAGTTTCTTCTTTATTCACATAATTATCAATTATGCTTAACTTTTGGACACCAGTGTATATTTTAGTACAGGGGTGGCGAACCTTTATGGATCAACGTGCCATTTTTTTCTGAAAAAGTATTTAATGAGGAATAGACGTACCATCAAATAACTTTTCCTTAAGATTATTGTGAAAATAATAACTAAATATTAACACAATACAAAACTCTTTACTTACTACGAAAAAATATCTTTTGGATTGTATAGTTGTAAATGTTTTAGTTATACATGTAATTTTCAAATTAGAGTAAACATTAGTGTAACTTCTGTTGTTGCAGATTGGTTAACAAATGACTTAAATTGGGATTGTAAGTAACATGTTACTTTTAGTAGAATGCATGCTGAATTAGAATCATCTGCAAACAGTTTCTAAGCAACTAATTATTTTTGCTGTGGTTCACTTTTTTGACAAGAGGATTTGTGATTTGTTTCAAAATGCCGTCTTACTGACGATGTTCTGCATACCATATTCCCAGAACATAAAACACACACCTCTTTGTCGCTTTTACTAAAATGCCACATTTCTAGATTCACCAAATATGAAACTCTGTTACACTTACCATCTTGCACTTTTTGTTCTTTTGCTGAACTAGCCGTGTCAAATAACAGTTAAAAATCGTAAATATAACACAAATAAACTTTTAAATACAGTTGTGTCGATGAAATTCACTATGCTATGCTTAGACAAACTATGCATCATCAGCAATTGTAGTCCACGACGTAACTAAGGCATGACAATAATGAACGAGTGTGCTCCGTGACCGATCACTTGCGATTGCTCGTAATACTTTACTGTGAAGTTAGTTATTTCGAAATAAAATGCAAGCCGTTTTGATCGCTGGCATGCCCAAAATATTGTGTCACGTACCACTGGTTCGGCCCCCCCCCCCCTGTTCTAGTAAATATTTTTATTGGGGACAATCAGTAGCATAGCTACCAATGTGCTCGGTGGTGCCATGCACTGGGGTCCTCAAGCTCCGAGGGGCTCTCAGACCCTGACCACCAAGCAAGCCGAACTTGCAATAATTTCGCCCACATTTAAGATATAAATATAAAAGTATGCAAAACATAAATATAATCAGGGCAACGCAGTGGAAAATAATTTAGAACTACAGGGAAATCCCCTCCCCCAAAAAATAAGCTATTTTCCTGTTTTATATAGTATTTCGCAATCTAGTATTTGCAATAGATTGATGTAATATTAGTGATGTAAATATTAGTGATTGTTAGTGGGTGAGTTGGGATGTCGTTGATATAGATATTGAACAATATTGGACCGAGAAGGCTTCCTTGTGGAACGCCATAATGAATAGAGATAGTGGAGGAAAGGATATTATTGACTTTAACTTTGAAAGATCTATTGACTAGTCTCTCGCAAATTCCCACGCCTTGCCTTTTAAAGTCTAGCTCCCCTCATCTTCCTCCTTTTGGCTTTTTTTACATCTCTAGTCCGTCGGCTCCTCAAAGCGGGGGACTCTTTCAGGCATATCATGTGATGGTCTCCTCCCAGACACGCTGTCTTCCGGGATACGTGAGAAACGGAAATTCCACACAGGCCGGGAAATATGTCCACTCTCGGATTCTAAGGAATGGTCATGGGAATATAGGTCAGAATTCTTGACCACCCATTTAGGCCGCTTTTTCTCAGCAATTAGGGAAAGAAAAGCGGGTACATCACACTACAAATCAGCAGTTTCCACAATTTCAGTTGCACATATAGGTCCGTCATCAAATGTATCATGCCCATTAAAATTTTGAGACACCCTCTACATTGTGAATTGGGAGGAGATAAGGAGAACTTCCTGCCCTACTCAAAACTCACACTACAGGTTACGCTAATGACTCATCTGCACCTGAAAAGTTTAATAATGGTCTTCGCCCTTTCCCGTTGAAAGTTGCGGCTTCCAAGAAAAGTCTTTTTTTGTTATGGATAAAAAAAATGTGTTATTTGAGAAAAAAAATCCATTTTTAATGTGTAACATCTTTCCTCTCGATTGCTGGAGATTTGTGGAAGTGATCTCGTGAAAAGGGACGGAAATGTGTAACAAAAAGTTGGGGAAGCGCGTGCTATTCATTGAAGTTCTGTTTTTTCTCCTTCATTTGGGAGGGACTACGCCCCCATCCACTACCCCCTGCGGTCTAGGCCATGGGATCTTTGTTTTTGTTTTCTCACTTTAGGATCAGAAAAGAAGCTAAGTCCTTTAGGCAGAGTCGTGGTTAGACAATGACGAACGTGTTTCGATACCTGACTTCGATTGCTGCGTACAGTTTAAATGACCAAGCCACAGAGCAGCTGGTGTTGTGATCTATCTCAAACAGAACACCTCACATGTTGTGGCTCCTCATATGGATATTACTTATCGTCAAACAAGTGGACTGGGTATTGTTAGTCAAGATATTGGGGACATATGTGCTACAAAATGATTATTTGAAAATGGACAAACAGTGATTTCGGTGGTCGTATACATTTCTCCGAATCAAACGGTTCAAAAAATTGAAGATTTCCTGCATTTTGTACTTTTACCACATACCGAAGGTGGTTCTGCTCTTTTTTTTAAAAAAATTATCACTCACTTTCCATGATTTTGAGAGGTGATTTTAAAGTTAACTCCAGTTTGCTAGAAGCCGAGCCACTCATAGCTTTTTTGAATGGTGAACTCAAGCTCGAAATGAACACAAATCGAAATGTTCCTACTACTAACAGTGGTACTGTTATTGACGCTATTTTTCAACGGTTTTTAAATACTTTGAAAACACAAGTGTATGTGTAATATTTTATTTATCATTACCGCTCTTTCCCAAATTGTGTGTGTGTGTGTGTGTGTGTGTGTGTGTGTGTGTGTGTGTGTGTGTGTGTGTGTGTGTGTGTGTGTGTGTGTGTGTGTGTGTGTGTGTGTGTGTGTGTGTGTGTGTGAACAAGAATAATTATTTTTGATAAAAAAAATTGCATTACTCCTTGTGTTAATAAAATAAAATTTTCATTAAAGATATAATTATTCCATAGAAAATTATTTCCAATCATACTCGATTCATTCTTTTCAGGGTTGAAGTTGCTATGGCTAATTTACCACGATAACATGTCAGATGTTACACATCGTATGCGACTACTCTAAAGCTCGTTTCTTTCTTTTTTTTCTAGTACAAAATAATAAAAAAAGATTTTTCAGCTGCTGAAATATTTCGTTCGGGTTTATTACTCGTTAAATAGGGTTTTTTTTTTTTGCCATTATTTTAATCGGGTAAAGAGAAAAATTCGTTAAATCGCGAATTTCATTAAATAGATGTTCGTTAAATCGGGGTCGGACTGTATTGAGAGATAAATGTATCCAATAACTAGATATTCAAAAATATAGAGAAGAAATAAAAATTAACAATTGCATAACAATTAAAGCAACATATAATTCAAGTCAAAGTATAATAAAGCTGTCGAATATGACCTTTTTTTTTAATTCATCAGTATTTCCATAAAATAAACGTAAAATATTGTGCTTCAATGTGAAGTTAAGACGCAAAAAAAGCAGAAAGAAAAATATAAATCTTAGAGAGAAACATTCAAACATTATTGTTCAATTAAGATTTTATTCTCAGAGAAAAGATTAAATTTTATGAGGAGGAACAAAAGTTTATATAATAAATGATTATGATGTCCAATCAGATTCGCAGACTATAACTGATTATGAGCATGGCTGGATATTTTACGAATAAAACAAGAAAAACTCCAAATTGTGGGAATTTGAAAATATACAATCACAAATAAAGAATAAATATTAAAGGAGAATATATTTATTCAAAAGGAAAATAAAGAAATGCAAGTATTAAAATATATGATTCATTTCGATGGAAGCTGTTGACCTTGGCAGGAGTGCTTATTTCAAGCACCAACGTACCGATCCCCAGCTACTCCATGCATGCCTTAGACCAGTAGTCTTCAAACTATGTTCCACGGAGCCCTAAGATTTCACAAGGCATATCCAGGGGTTCCACGAGTCACGATAAAAAAAACCGAGAAGAAATAAATATGTATGCAAAATGGATTCACGTTCCCTATGAAGTTTATATAGTTACAAGTATCTAAAGCTCATCTCCCCTATTAATTAATATTGAAAATTTTATTTATATATAATAAATTTATTTTGCAACACTTTTTAAACTTTTATTATAATATAATAAAAGAATATTGAAACATTTTATCGTGTTATGTATATACTTCCTACTGCATTGTGAATATCCTATAGTGTTTTCTATCTCGGGTTCCACGAGATAATTTTATACTTATTAGTTAGCACAATATCTTGCAAAACTAAATAGCTTTCTAATGGACAATGCACCTTTTTACATTTGTGGAAAACAACACCTATAATAAAGGACAGGGAACAGAGCATATCGGCAGAGTTAAAGTTAAAATCTAAATTTAAGCAAGAACACTTCTAAATTTTAGGTTGCAAATTCTGTCTCTCTCATGCAAAATACACGGGATTTCTCACACGACTATAAACTTTTTAATGCCATTCAGAACATTTTGTTTAAATGAGAAAAATATTTCACAACGGAAGTGGCTACAAAAACAAATTAAACTCAGAATATCTGATGCATGCGATTGCGTTTAATCTCAATAAATTTAGACAGATCATATTTAGTACACAGTTACTTAATATAATACATGGTTAAGTGGCACTTGAATTACAAATTAATATTATTAATGAGTAAACTATTTTTAAAAAATTAAATTAGATTAGTAGGTAATAAATGCAATAATTTTGTAATTGCCTTTACAGAAAGTGCTTATAACTTGTTGGTCTACTTTAAATATTATTTTGAGACATATTCTTCTAAGTATGTATAGGGAATGGGGTTCCGCGAAAACATTTTCTAATTCTAAGGGTTCTATGAGTTGAAAAAGTTTGAAGACCGCTGTCTTAGAAGACTAGGATAGAAACAAATCCGGTTGGCAGTAACTTGCGGAGGAAGTCGCTGCAACCTTCTTCATTTCTGATCAATATTTCTTTCACTAGTTTAATTGAAACGATAATCTCTATGGGGAAGGGGGAGAGGAATGAAAATTCTCCTCTGTTTTTCTCTGAATAGTGCTGTTGAAATTTCATCCTAAACTGATTGAAATACGGTTAGAAGTACACTAAACGTGCTGAATTTATGAGCACACATTTACTGCAATAGTACTTCATTGGTGGAGAAAACACTGCAGTTGTAATAAATCATTTGAAATGCTTTTCATATTTGTTAGTTATAAAAAATAAGTCGAGACAAAACAGTTCCTTAACTGTCTCCACTAAAGACCCGTCATAAGAATTAATAAGACAACTCTGAATACAGATCGACACCAGTGGAGCAGAACTACGACTTCCACTCCACTGGCATGGTGTAGAACAGGGGTCGGCAACCTGTGGCACGCGTGGCACATGAGACAAGTGGTACGATTCTCAGTAGCACACTGCACTACTGTACATATTTGTCAATTTTTCAGTGGATGGAAGTTGTATGGACCTTATTTGACAAACAATTTTATAATTATGGACATTTACGGAATTAGAAAAAAATCTGAAAGAGATGACTCTGAAGATAAATTTATAGCTATTTTGTAAATTATTGAATGCTATTGCTAGAGAGATTTATATGTTTGAATAGAGAAAATTGTGTGTGCATGTACTCTGCTTTCCACTTTTGTTCTATATGTGTACATAAAAAAATCTTTCCTCATATGAAGAATATTTCGAGTCCTCAAAGAAATTATTCAACAACTGAATACTCAAAATCGTGTCAAATTGTAATTCACTAATTATACCCCTGATTTTGCAATTTGAATGTAGAGAGGTCCAAGCACTAAGGTTCGCATTAAATTTGTTTTTATTTATTTTTTATATAACTACAGTAAAGGGAAATGCTTATACTTTATATTGTTTATTCCTTATTTTAATAAATATGTTTCAAAACACATAATATATGCACAATTTTATTTTTTTTCTATGCTAAAACCTCTATTCTCTAATTTTTCTTGCATTATGACGGTAATCGAATTGTTTCAAAAATATCCTACTGTGTGGCACGCTGAATTGTAGTAGTTGATTGGCTTGGCATGCTACGGCTTAAAGATTGCCTACCCCTGTGGTGTAGAAGCTACGGGACACAGACGCTATCTTAGGAGATATTTTCGTCTTTTAATGATGAAGTTTATAGTAAATAATCCTCACTCAAAATCTGAGGGGACGACGTGAATTCGTTATATCTGTAGGTTGCTGACCCTATGGAGAGTCGATCAGAGGAGGATTTCTGACGGAATCAAATTTTCGTTAAGTACTTGCAAACAGTGACAGCTCCTCAGGGAGCAGTTCTGAAGCTGAACCCTCTCCGAAAAATGACATGAAAGGTATTATCTTGCAATCCATTGTGTGCGTATTCATACGGAATGTTTCATAAAAGATGGGTAAAACTTAAGGAAGTTATAGTACCCTTCCTAACAAACAACTTTCATCAAAGAATGCACGATCGAAATTAAAACGCAGAGGAGCTGACGACTTTGGATACTTAGTCCATGCAAAATTAATGTAAATTTGTGTCACTTATTCACATGCTCGTCAGGGATGCTTTTCTGTTAAGATTTGGGCAAGAGTAATTGAAGAATACCCACTCGGACCTTATCTACTACCAAAAGGCCTTGACGGCGAAAAATACCTCCCGTTTCTCCAATAGGAGCTGCCAGACATGTTGGACAGGGTTCCTTCACATACCCACCTGGTAGTGTGGTTCCAATAAGACGGGGCATCAGGCCATTATGTACGAGACGTGCAAAACTATCTAGATGTAAGATATCCGAATCCATGGATTAGATGAGGTGATCCCGTAGCTGAAGTATCACGCTCGCCAGATCTTCCATGTCTCGATCTATTTTTGTGCGGACAGATGAAGGCTGTTATGTATAAGATACCTATTGAATCTCTGCAGAATACTTCATTTTTAGACTTTCAGCCACTGCAGAGGAAGTACACGATATATGCCTGTCAATCCTTTTTTCGAAATACTATGTCCATATCCACATAATCACAAGTCATTCAACAGTTTTGTAACTTAATTTGAGTGTTTTTACCTCTTATAACAACTTCACCTTCGGCGCCATCTATGACCGTGATAGCTGTGGTCAAAGTCATGGATTTGTGACTTGCAAGTTAGGAGTTCCAGCCTAGTGCCGCTGTGTTGTGGGGGCTGCTGTACGTTAAATCCGTCAAGGCTCAAACATTCTCCCGTTGGTGTAGACGTTAGGAGGGGAGGGGGGCGCCATCACAGGTAGCTTCCTCGTCACATGACCATGGTTCAAAATTAGGAGTTCGTCGCCAATAGCCCTGGTTCACCCTTGTGTGACGTTAAGTGACCTTGTGTGCCGAGGGAGTGACACTCACTCACTCGGCACCCTCTAGCACTTTGCGTTTGAATTCCGACTGTGCATTCTTTGATGAAGGCTGTATGTTTAGATGTCCACTACCTTTTAAATTGTGCCCATATTTTTTATGTGTGTGAAACACCCATTATTTATATAGTGGCAAACGTTCTCATATTACATATGTGCATGTGAGGGTTCCCATGCCTCAGATTCAGGAGGTCCTCGAGGAAATAAAAGTTGGGAACCCTCACTACAGAAAGATGATTATAGGAGAAACTCTAATCTGGTGGCATTGTTGTGTAAGCGACTCTCGATTGGTCATTGCACCTTGTGATTGCTTCCATTTTTGGTTTCGAAACGGTCTACTTAACTATCTCTTAACTAACGGTCTCTTTTTTAACTTTCGTTCTACTTAGGAAAACGCCTGAAATATTCAAAGATGAATTTAAATCTCCCACACTTCTCGACTTATATAGTAGTAAGATGTTTTTCACTATAGAAACAGTTCTAATTCTTATGTACGAGGGAAAGTCAAAAAGTAAAGAGACTTTGACAATTTCATTTTCCAAGATTTGGCAACAGGGCTAATATCTAGCACTGAATGAGGGTAGTCGTCAACACTTCTATACGACGTGTCACTCATCTTCTCTCATGGTCGTTGGGATGTAGCAGACCATTCAACTTGGCAGCTACATTGTCGATCTCTTCCTAGAGAAAAGGAGGGCAGTGATTCGCTTTTTGTTTGCCACACCTCTTCCATCACCATACACTCAACGATGATGACCCTTAGTGATCGACGTCGATGAATTGTCCAATCTTTCGTCGCTATATAAAGAATATCTTCCCTGTTTAAAGTACTGTATCCATTCGTAGACAAAATACTGCCACCGTAATGTGCTTGCATGCGACGCATATCCTCAAGCAAAAAGCAAATCGTTGTCCTCCTTGGTACAGATCGACAATGGAGCTGCCTTGCTGAACGGTTTGCTACACCCCCAACGTCTACGAGAGAAGACGAATGAGACGTTCCTTAAAATCTTGACGAGTACCCCTCATTCAGCGCTGGATACTTGCGCTGCTACCAAACCTTGGAAAAAGAAATTGCAAAAATCCATTTACTTTTTGACTTCACCTCTTACATGTAAAAAGGATTTTTTTTTTCAAAATAAATAGTGCCTCATTTTTTTTTTTTTTTTTTTTTTTTTTTTTTGTAAAATGTAGATGCTTATTGAAATTTCTCAATGATTTGCGGACTTGGTGAACACCTGTCTTGACGACAACACCTACCTCCGCGTATTCATTTTTTAATTCACTCTCATTTAGAAAACTTAAGATAACCACCAAATAGCAATCAATCACGGAACTGTTATCCATTTCAATGACAAGTTAGGAGGTTTATCGGAAAACTTTCAAAAATTTTAATTAAGAAGACTTTGCGGTTTATCTTCAATTTTTTTATCTGCAAAAATATGCCTCAATTTCACTAGGAGTGTAGGACCATACTTTCTTAAAAATCTATGACCCTAAGTTAGAAATGGACAAGTGTTTCACCTCGGCGTGAGAGTGGAGGATACCGGAGTGCTGCTCCTTCTTAAAATGAGTGCATGCATTGGTTCTTTATATCTAAAAAAAATCAAATTGGTACCATAAAGATTGTGACGGTACCTAGGGGATTTTTCTGGAGAAAAATATTTTATCTCAACCAACTTTCGCCGAGAAAGAAAGCGTGATTATGTAAATGAAGGGTAGTATATAAATTCTGCTTTCGCGAGTTTGAGGAGTTGACGAGTTGGAATTAGCAAAGAGTTGGCGAGATAGTTTGTTAGTTGAAGATTGAAGGATCGTTGAATTATTAAGAGATTTTGGAGTTTGTCTATGAAAAAGGATTACGGAGAGTGGATCCAACGACAGTGATTAAATCCAGATAAAGATCTCCTGCAAGATTCAAGTGTAGGATCCACTTCATAAAAGAACAGGTACCGTGAGCCTTATTTAATTAGAAGTTAGCTTATTAGTGTGCGACTTAGTTTATATTGAGCATATTAAATCTATTATAGATTCAGTTGGGGGGGGCATAGTAGTATCCCATGTTATTGTATCTCCCCTCCATGCTCTACTATTTGATTATTTATCTTAATTAGATTGTTATTGTGTCTGATTAATATTTTAGTAACAATAACATAGTGTTAAATCCTGTCTTTTGATTATTCAGTTTCTCCCACGCACCTAGCCGGGTCTGCGGGTAGATAAGGGGTTTCAGATGGAATCAGGAACCATCCGGCATTACAAGATCAATAGATGTATAAATTAAATAAAATAGTAGCAGTGTTTTATTCAATTTATTTTTGTTCTAATTTCATATCATGTATAGCTGCCCAAGCACTTTTTTTAGAATCAGCTTAATGAGACAAATGTACTCTACAGCATACTTTTCTACATCTTTTTTTTTATTTTTTATAAAAAGAAAAATAAAATATAAGGAACGAAATTTCTTGTTCAATTCTCGTCAAAGATTGCTCGAATAAGTCAATGTCATCCAGCTTGTACCTAC
Organism: Trichonephila clavata; assembly: GCA_019973975.1. Taxonomy (NCBI): domain Eukaryota; kingdom Metazoa; phylum Arthropoda; class Arachnida; order Araneae; family Nephilidae; genus Trichonephila; species Trichonephila clavata. The sequence continues at coordinate 45,990 of BMAO01034795.1, forward strand.
GTTCACTCTTGTTGGTCTTCATGCAAGAAACACTTCATGCTCACTAATATATGTCGACAGCGTCGGTATTTAAATAAGCCAGTAACAGCCTACGGACAGGAGTGATCCCTTTTGTCTAGTTGCATATTACGTGCTTACGAATCCATAGGTCGCGGGTTCTAATTCAGCACATTGGTGACCTTAGTTGAAAAGAAAAAACGCAAAAACTTCTGATCTGTCGTGGTGCCATCTACCCACAAGAAGAGCATGTAAAGTCATCAGACCCACTTGACGCAGCAAGCAAAGCCATCAGACCTACTTGGCGAGGCAAGCAAAGCCATCACACCCACTTGGTGCAGCAAGCAAAGTCATCACACCCACTTGACGAGGCAAGCAAATTCATCACACCCACTTGGTGCAGCAAGCAGTCATCACACCCACTTGACGCAGCAAGCAAGGTCATCACACCCACTTGACGAGGCAAGCCAAGTCATCACACGTATTCGACGCAGCAAGTAAAGTCGGCAGACACACTTGACGCAGCAAGTAAAGTCGGCAGACACACTCGACGCAGCAAAGTCGTTAGACTCAAATTGACACGCAACAGTATCAACTCACACGCTCGCCATAACAACAAATATCTCGTTCGTTCGCCTATCCACCGACTTACTGGTGGGAGAGTACAGTGGCGGTATCTAAGTAAGCCAGTAATAGCCTCCAGACAGGAGTGATCACTTTTTTCTAGTGGTATGTTACGTACTTACGGATCAGGCGGTACCGAGTTATAATTTTCCGACATCGACTTAAATATAAAGAACGTTTTCCTAGAAAATGTTTTCCTACATAGAAGTTTTTTAGCTGACAAAGGCTGTCATGTCATAGCATTCAACATTTTCTTCACACTGTGATCCGACGGCAAGTCAACAAGCTGAAGCTGCTACTCCTCAGGTGCTGTACCAATATTAGCGGTAACGGGCTAAGAGAGCAAATTGAATTTAGGAAAAATTTTCTTAAGGTATCCGAACACGTTGAAAATGACCAAATTCAGTCATGACAGACATTTTTGTTTTTTATTTTCTTGAATAGAGCTATCTTTTGACTTTACGAAACATACTTTGTTTTGTTTCTACACTACCTAGAGGCCAAGTTACAATCAATTTTATAAAGTTAGAAAAACCGGAAGTAGGGTTTTGATCTACCAAAAGTGGGCATTTATATAAATTGCTCAAAATCTATCAGCGATTCTGATAACTCAAAATATTGAGAATGTATTTCCATAAAACTTTTTGAACCTGATATTTATGTCATTTTTAAAGAATGTACTAAAATATTTCTTATTGTATGAATACTTTTTGAGTTATGGCTTGTTATTTAAATAATAGTCTCATAAAAATGTAATATTTCTTATAATGTTTACTTTGAAGTTTTTCAAAAATATTGCTAAAATTTCACTTAAAATTGTGATTTTTGTAAAATTTAGATAGTTTATTTTAAATTTTGATAGTTAAATAGTAATATTTATTGATATTAAGTCCTAAAAGAACATTTATAATGTTTTAGTATGCTATTTTGTTAAAAAGTACTCCGAACGTGTTCGGATACCTTAAATTCTCTTGTGACCTCGTCTTTTCCAAATTCAAGTGAAAAACTTAGTAGAAACACTTTCAGGTGCTTTTTTTTCCAAATGAAGGAATTTCGTTCACTTATTACACAGTAGAGTCCCGAAAACTTAGGCCTAATGAGGACCGAAGGGGGGGGGATGGGCGTGAAATTGCTGAGTTATCGAGAAGGGGATTAAAAAGGAATAAGTACGAGTGTTTCCTTAAAAAATATTGTACTGCACTTGTATGTATTGTTTGCTTGAGAATACAACGGAAAATAAACTACCCCAAAATGCCCTTAAACAAAGAAAGGTTCAACTTCATGAAGGCCTTAGAGCATTTATAATACATGAAAACGAATGAATACATAGTATACTGTACATTACTTGGTCTGTCACACCTCAGAAAAATACTTTATGAAGGCATTAACCTGATTATAATGAAAATTAAGTAACCGACTTAGCTTAAACAGGCTACTTTTTTTTAAAGAAATGCGTCATGTCCTGTTGTCTTTTGTACGTGCACTCTGTGTTTTTCTGCTTTATCACGAAGGAACAGTAAGTCCATTACAGACCAAAGTACTGAAGGGTGCTTTCGACAGTCTTTAGTTCCTCACTATGTGATATTTGAGTAGCTTGTACGGTGTCCCCAACAAATTACACCAAAGTCCGTCACCAAAGCTCTCGCGTAGCTGAACTGTGCGACGTTAACATTCATTCCCTCACTCACGATGTCCACAACATAAAAGTCTTCTTCATTTTCCAGCATTTTTGGCACGTGGAGGTCTTTTGACCTGCAGGGGTGTGGCCGAGTCATCCGGACTGCCAGGGAGGTCTTAAGGTATGAGCCAATCGGGCCTCACCCTCGGTGGGAGTCTCGTTTCGTTCTCGACTCTTTCTTAACAAGATCATGGTCCGTATAATTTTAATGGAAAACATTTCGGAGAATACTTTCGTACATATTCTCCGAAAAAAACAGAGAATTTCAAACTGCATGTCAACTGGCAAAAGTGGTAAGAGAGTATCATTATGCAATGACCACACATTATCCGTGTCTAGGCCTAGACCTAATACGATAAACAATCATTCAACTCATTTAGTCGAAATGCGGCCATCGGTCGAGCTGGTTTGGGCCTAAGTTTTCGAGATTGCGAGACGTACACATTTATTTTCATCAAATTACCGTTTGAATGAGTATTTGACAAGGCATGCTATAGTCTAACCTTTAAAAATCTCAGGCAGTGCCTACTTTTGCTAGGAGCCCAGGATCTCCAAAAATTTTAAGATTTCTATGGACCTCAAAGAGTCTTAAGACGTCCCTGCTGACTGCAGGATTTTCGACGGCCAAGTTTTTGGGACTCTACTGTAGTTTAATATCCGAAAAGGACCTTTGGTCACTCACGGTAAGGAAATCTCGGTTCAAAGTTGGATTTGGATTTTCTGACCGCATAAAAACTATTTGAGGGCCGCTCTTTTTGCCCATCCCTGCCCTAAATAATTGCATTTTATTTGTTCCTGAATAATTTCTCAGGACATTTTTATCCTGGGCGCTTGCTCATAAATAAATAAAGTCAAGTGCTTCATAATGGAACTTGATTGCTTGCGGTCCAGTTTGATTGTAACGATCCAATAAAGTGAAACGGTTGAGCAGACAGATAAAAGGGCAGCCTCTACACCGTGGTCTCCCTGAAGATTCGTGTCGGGGATCCCGGTCTCTTGACGTGGATGAAGCGACTGGAAGAAGGAGAGCTCTTCATGCTGGGGAAAGTAACACTGATACGAGGGAGGACCACATCTTTGTTATTGTGCGAGGGGGCGTGATTATCTCTGTTGATTCCTGAAAGACAAAATGGGATGATTAGAGACTTCTGAATAAGAAGGGAGGGATGCGAAAATTAAGTTTTGGAATCGTAACAAAAATGTGTCTAAATTTCCAACACATTCACTGGCATTAAAATTGATACATCTATCCTCAGAAGCCGAATTACAAAATAGTGTTTTAATGATTAAAAACATTTCTCATATTTTAGTAGTAAAACCAGAAAAACGGAAAAACCTTTTATTTTCCTGTTTCACTCTTTTTCAAATAATTCTAATATTTCGGCTTCAGTCAATTTTTTATTTACTTTCCTTTTCTTAGGCTGCTAAGGCCCTTCAATACTTGTGATATCCGCCATTCTTAAAAGTGGTTATAAAAAAAAATTCAAACACAAAATTTAAAAAGCAAGCACATAAAAATATAAAAATAATCCTTCACTAACATGCCTCAAAAACCTCTTCGTTCACCTCCAAAGCGCACTAAAAGTAAAGCATATAACTTATCATAGTCGATCGTCCTCCCAGAGCGATGCCGGCAAACGAGATAGCTCCATGCTGACGCGCCAGCGCGTCAGTGGCAGCGAACGTGTTAAAAAGGATTTTTTTTAATTCAAACGAATGATAAAGTTAACAATAGTAACTACTGTAGTGCGCCAAACCAATCTATCAATATGAACCAGGGGGCTGCACAGATAAGAAATGTTTGAAGTTATTTTGATTCCTGCGGTTATTACAGACCAATTTACGGAATGACGGTCAGAAAAGCACAGATTTAGAGTTTTATTACTTACACACACACACAAGGAGAGTGCAAGGTCTTGGTGTCACGGATTTAGTTTAAATTTTGAACGATGGTAGATTTAGTTTCTCTGTTGATGAAGATTTATAGTTTATAGGAGTCACTACTCAATAATTTTTTGCATATTTGCAATTGAAGATACAATTCACTCGTTAAAAATTCAGGTCTGTAGCAAACGATTACTCGTTCTAATGGGCTTAGCGTAGCAGCAACGGATCGTCGGTATTCCCTGTCGTTAGGAGCCGCGTTCGAGTCCGAATAACTTTTTAGAGTGTTTTTCACGTAGTGGAACAAAAGCGCTATTAGAACGCAAATTTCGTCTTCGTCTTTGTTCCATATTTCGTCGTACCTTTTTCTCAGCCAATAAGCAACCAATTGACCTCGGGTTTTCGGCATTTGGTCGCATTTGTGCCCTAGATGAGTCGAATCATATTTAAATTTAATCATTTTTAATTTTTTTTTAAGTACAGTACTACTTTCTGTTAATAAAAAGTTCATTAGTTGCATTATTGTAAAATACAACATGTGAAAAACGCGCTAAAATTACTTGGCCATGCCAATGATTGATACCTTGTTTCTGTCCATGTACATACATACACTTCAAGATGCTATGTTCATAGGCTATAAACAGTTTCTCGACAATGCCTGTTTAATTGCTTTCTCTCAATGCACTTTATTGAAGACGAAACTTTCAATGACGGTGACATTACCGATAATTTGATAGATTATGAAAACGGACAAGATAAACCGGATTCTGCGGGAAAAGATAATATATATGTGCAGGAGAATCCACCTTTTTTTTCAACAAATCGAAAAACATTTCCTTAAAATAGATACCGATTCCGGAGTTCGAAATTACACAAAAAGCTTCGATCATGCATATCTGTGGTTATCGTGACGTTCACAAGCAACTGTCCAACCGACCGTCGTCAGAAAAACGTATCACTTATTTAATGGTGCTAAAAATAAATCAAAGGAAATTGCATCTTCAAGTGATGAAAGCGATATTGAACTAATTCATCACAGGAAAACACGCGCTTTAAATTACGATGAGTAGCAGTGAATTATATATGAGTATATTTTGAAAATTTTTCTATGCATACTATAAGAAATTAAATGTTTTTAAAATGTTTTCATGTAGAATTTAATTATTTATTTTATTTGGATGTACTTTCTTATAAAAATCTCGTAAATAATTGACATATTTTTAAGTGCGACTTTTTTATGCGGTCCTTCTCCACCGCATAAAAAAAAATTTTGTGGTATGTCGTCAAAGTTGTTATAGGTACATGTAATTATTTAAGAAGTTTTTGCGTATTTTTTTTTTGTGCGGTTCCTTTTTACACTGTTCTTATCTACCGCACAAAAAAAATACCAGGTTTTACTGTATTATTTAAATTAGAGGTGTCCAATCCAAATGACCTCGCGGGCCACTTTTTAAAAAAATAATAGTAATCCCGCGGGCCGCATATAAAAATATATATCTTTATATCAGATTGAGAAAAATTACAAACATTTATTGGAATGAAAATTTAAAGAAGATTGACTTATTGTTTTATAAATACATAGATAATAAAACAATAATAATTAATATATATAATTTATTTAATTAGTGAAATATTTGTTTCTGTGCGAACTCGTTCACTTGGTCCTTGCAACTTGATCTCAATGCAGGTATTTACGCATCGTAATTGATGTCGCAGGTTTTAGTCCGTTAGGTTTGTGCACCATTATGTTCGATAAATTTCATTTTCAAAAAAAGAAAAAATTTGCAGTAACAGAAGCAGCGTGATAAAATAGAAGCTTCTTCAAGGACTCGACTGCCCTGGGTAGACCCTGGCCTTCTCCAGAAGTTTTCTCCGGGCATCTCTACTTTTGGCAACTGTTTTCCAGTTTTTGACCTTTAAAATAGTTAGGCCTTTTTTTTTGACACAATCAATCCATCTTAATGGGAATCTGAAACGAGGTCTATTTCCCATAGGCTTTGCCAGAAAGATTTTCTTGCACCAACGATCTTCATTCATTCTACCCAGATGACCAGCCCATTTAAGTCTCTGAAATTTGACAAATTTTACAATGTCAGGTTGTTTATAAATTTTGTAGAGTTCTAAGTTATAGATCTTCTCCACGATCCATTCACTTGGATCCCACCATGAATGCAGCGTAAGATCTTTCTCTCGAAAATTCCCAAAGCTTCCTCATCACTTAAAGTTAATGGCTAAGTCTCTGAAGTATAAGTCAGGACAGATCTTATAAGACTTTTGTAAAGAAGCAATTTAGTTCTTAATTTGTGAAAACTGGTAAAATAGAAACAGTTATGGGATTTACTTGGTGAAAATCATACTGCAAACAAAAATATTGCACAAAATAATCGTATTTTGTAAAGTTGTAAGGAATCTCGCGGGCTGCAAAATTATTCGAGGCGGGCCACATGCGTCCCTCGGCAGCGGGTAATAGTGTAAAAATTATCACAATTGAAGCACGACAGTTACAATCGCGACCGTTACCGGCAAAATTTGGCAAAAAAAAAAAACAAAAAAAAAATGAGTAGAGAGCCGCTGAGAACAGGTGTTTTGCGGGAGTGTTTATATCTAAGGGGATGTTATAGACAAAATTTAACGTTTTTCTTAATAATTACACCCAGAGACGTCTTAAGGCATGGACCAACTAAGCCCGGGACCAGGGTCTTGCTTCGTTCTCAACTCTGTTTTAATGAGATCATGATCCGGAACATTTTAATGGTCGAATATTATTCTCGTACATATTCTCCGAAAAACAGAGAATTTCAAACTGCATGTCAACTGGCAAAAGTGGTAAGAGTGTTATGTGATGACCGTTGTCCCTCTCTCTAGGCCTATTACGATAAGCAATCATTCAACTCATTTAATCAAAATGCAGCCATCGGGTCGAGCTGGTTTGTGCCTAAGTTTTTAAGATTGTGAGTTCGTGCACATTTATTTGTATCCAATGACCGTTTGAATGAGCATTTGACAACGCATGCTATATCCTGTCTCCTTTTAAAGATCTAAGGTAGGGCCTACTTTTGCATAGGGTGCCCAGGGCCTCAAAAGATTTCTCGATGTCCTTCAAAGACTCTTAAGACGTCCTTGATTAGACCTACTAACATGAAATTTGGTAATCATGTACCTTTTGTTGAGTAGAGACCCACTAAGAACGGGTATTCCTAAAATCGACTCCTAATGTAGCATAATCTAAGGAAATCCCGTTTTTGAGTTATTATACCTAGACTTGAAATTCGGTAAGCATGTTTCTTTTGTTGAGTAGAGATCCATTAAAATGGGCTCTGCGTAATTCAACTTCGAAGGGGTGGGGGCTATAAGAATGTTTTTGAAAATAATCGAAAGCTTATATCAGTAACTAGAAAACAATATACTATGAAAATCGTTTGACACGAAACTGAGGGGACTGAAATATTTTTTTCATGTTTAAGGATATTGTAAAAAAGAAACATACATTCAACAAAATCAAGTTTATTAGAGTACATTTTATTTACATAGATATGTGTATATGCATTAAAATCAATGCCACCAAAACTTTCACAAGAACTTAATGTTATATTCTTCAGGGTAAACTAACCCAAACTTTAGCAAAGTTTGACAGCGAAATTTTATGTCGAGGAGGCATAAATATGAAAGAAGTTACATTAAATATATCTTTTATTGTTTAATTAAGGATAAAGTCAATGTGCTCGTTACTGGAGCAATCAAAATAATAAATTGAATGTTAAAAACATAGTTCTCAGAAAAATAATATTACCAGACTTAGATCAACCGATTCGAACCTTTCCTTCTACTGTCTAACATCTAATAGAACTGATCGAAACATCTTAAAAAAGCGAAGCAACAAACCAATTGTATATGTCTAACATGTATTCAGTCGAAGAGCTTAAACCACTTCTCACGTTCCGTCTGAAACCCACGATCATATCTCAACCAACTTCGGTCTCCTTAATACTTACACGAGCCAAGTATAAAATAGTTAAATTTGCATTGCAGTTGTTGCCAATTACAAATCACGAAACTCGCAAAAAGGTCGGGTTCGAATCCGTTTATTCACTTAAGATCATGGCGCGGGGTTGGAAAAACTAAAGGACACCGTAAGAATTCGGATCCTAAAATAAATTTCTGCATGAATCTTTTCCAAATGTCTAATACTTAAAGAAAAATTTAATTCAAAATTTTTCGAAAAGCACAATATTTATTGAGTTTTTGGAAAATAATCTGATATTTTTCTTTGCATTGTCCTTTTAGCATCAAATTGTCATCAAATTGTTCGATGTCGTGCACTTTGCTATTCCTTTCAACATTAGAATGGGCATCTAAATAACTGCGCATACTTTTCATGATGTTCTTCATTTCGGATGACGTGGGAACAGGAGCTGCATTATTAATTTAATTTCCTTCATTGGAATCTGCATCAATGATATTTTTTGAGCCTTGTCCACAGAATTGGGGTGGAACATTAATTATTATCAACTACTGCAATGAATTCTTTCGATAATATAGTACCATAGTCCAATAATACAGAAAAATTTCTAACTTTGGCTGATGTTTTCGTATTTTGTTCACTCCAAAAAGGGGAATTTTCTCGTGTTAAATGATTTTCCTTTCGTGTTAAGAGGAAAAAACGCTTGAAAATGCATAGTAGTTTGTCGGGACCGTTGTATTACTCGTATTTCGTGTTAACCGATATTTCGTCTTAAGGCGATATGGTACCCTAAAAATCATCAATTTATCGAAATTTTTTATTGGATTATTTGACACCTCGAATCTTTATAAACATGCCTGCACAACTTAAGCTTTAAGTAGTTGTTCCATAGAGGATGTCTTTATTATTGTGAAGACTGAAATGCTTCTCTCAGAGTACGCTAGGCGGTGGTATGTTCGCTGTAATTTTAATTTTCCCCTCCTTTTTCGCCCTTTAATTATTTTTTTTTTTTTGTGCTCCCAAATCATTTGCGCCCTAGGCACATGCCTAATGTGCCTGAGCGGAAAAGCGGCCCTGATAACACTATATTTAATCATCCTCTAAAGCCGGAGAGTGATACTTGATTCTCAGAAACCACTTTAGAACGCATCCGTCATTCTACGAATCGTGATGATCTATTTTTTAAAAAGAGTCTTATCTCTATTGCCATTCCATTTCCAGTTTCTATCTTCTTAGGAATCTTTAATCTAATGCATGCATCTGAATCTCGGTGACGCCGAATTCGTCAGTTATAATACCTCCATATTTTCTAGATCAGAAATATGTATACATAATACCCGTAACCCGACCCTTCCCTCTGGGTATTTCATAATATTGTATGAATACATACTGTATATGTTTTAAGTATTGGTATCCAAATCCTAGCATTAAGTGTTCTATCGTATTGAAAAACATTCTTATAAGTCTCACCCTTTGATTTAAAACGGACAGGAAATTCTAAAATGGAAGTAGAATTATCGTCTATAGTCTTACTTTTTATCTTCCGTGATCCCGTCCCCCAAAATCCATATTTAGTGAATCTCTATTCAACTAAAGAAACATGCTTACAGAATTTCAAGTATGTAGGTATAACAGTTCAAATATGGGAATATCTATCTATAACGCCACTTCACCCCTCGCAACGTCACTTGAGGGGCGATTTTTGCAAAGCCCCTTTTGTAGTTTATTTCTACTGCATGAAAGAAACATGCCTGCCAAATTTCAAGCATGTAGGTCAAATAGTTATCGAGATGAGTGAGTCGCTTTTCTGAACCCTAAAAGAAAGCGACGCAACAGCCCAGGAGGGCCAAGGCCAACTGTGCCCATCTCTGTTTTCATAATCTTGGGCACTGAGGTGCCAAGTAGTCAGTCTGACATGAAACTCCCCAGGGTTTAGTTCCCACGAGCAAGCTTGGTTCTCATTTATCGACCCGCTGAAGGGATAAAAGGTCGAATCAACCTTCTCCAGCCCGGGGTTGGATCCATGGACCTGTGGCTTGGAACCGCTATCCGTTACCACAGGGCTTATTTCAGGCGCTTTTCAGCTTTATATAATAGATACCGCTGATTTTCATCAGAAGGAATTTTTCAACCCTTCCCTTCGGCTTATGACCTTTTTCAATACAGGACTACAATAGATTAAATGAATAAAAGAGATAACCACACTGTACTAAGACAATAATACGTATAATGGAGTACAAATTATGTATTTTGAAATGTATACAGTACCTATATGGACACACGTCAATAGTATTTTTCTGCTTAGAGTGCAATTTTTTATAACTCTTTTGAATAACAACATTGTTTAACAGTGTTTCAACAACCAATGTCAAAACATCATACTGTTGGAAATTAAACCTTAAGTTTCATGGGGAAAACAATCTCTATCAATAGTACTCTTAAGCCGCCCATCGGGTATAGTGGTCAGTGAAGCTGACTGCAGTGCCGTAGGGACAGGGTTCGAATCCCGGAGAAGGCATGGATGTTTGTGTTGTAATCCTTTCTCTTCTGTCTGTGTTGTATGCCCCCGTGTTATACATTGCGTGGTGCACGCGGTTTATAAATGTTAAAACAAAAAAAATAGTACTCTTAAGAGCTTTATTCTGAAGCTTCATGTGTGGTCGCGATAGCATAGTGGTCAAGGTAACGGAATCGTGGCTGTGGCGTGTCATGAGTTCGAGCCCAGTATCACTGAAGACCCGCCGTGTAGGGGAGTGATGCACGTTAAATCTGCGGAGAGATTGAACGTCCACCCATTGGTGTGGTGTGGTAGTTAGGAGAGGGGGTGCCAGCTCAGGTGTCGTCCTCGTCACTTGACCATTGTTCAAAATTACGAGGTTGGTCACCAAAAGCCCTCGTGTAACTGAACAGTGCGACGTTAATATTCATTTTCACTCACTCTTCTTCAAACGAGAGCCCTAATAAATCAGTTGTTCCTTGTTTGATTTTTCTAACTTTATTATATTTCTCAAATTTTAAAATTAATTTTCTAGAGATTTTAATAGACTAAATTCTTTTAATAATTCTCGCTCATTTTATAGCAATTATTTGCTTTTAGTGTTTATTTTCTGGAGAATATGGTATTCTCGAAATCATGGTCATTTGGGAAGTTTTATATTTGTCGATCTGTTTCAAAAGAGAAGTTGTGCCTCCAATATTGTGGTCTTTGCCCTAAATTCAACTACTCGTAGTTCAAAATAGTTTGATTAAAACTAGACTTATCTTTTATCACATAACTTTCGTTTTGCATCTGCAGCATAAATTATTGTTTTTTTCGGCATCAGAGTGACAAAGTAAACCGTAACAAATCAATCGTTTGAGAAATAACTCCCAGCGAGGCACCCTGCATACTTCATACCAGTGGCTCCAAATCACTGACAACTGCGACTTCTATGATGCCACGCTAGAGACCATTAGAGGGCGTAGTGGCGATATGTGTTGTGTTCTCTTATCAAAGCTGTTTCTATATTGCTGCCAGTGATGGTTGTTTATTGATTAGAAGGTCAGGTATGCGCCTGCAAACAAACTTTCTGTGGCCTAGACATACCAGGCCTGTATCTACAGCTATGGTCTTGCACTACAAATTATGTTTGATTGCAGGAGTACACCCTGACTCAAAAGTTGTATGTCAGTTTGATGATTCAGACTGTTGCACTGCCATTTATAAATATCATTAAACGGGTGTTTTCCTATACAATAACGTGTGCCCTCACACCCTGTTGTAACCCAATATGCTCTATACTGCAGAGTGTCAATGTGTTACCTTGGTCTGCTAGATCACTAGATTTTTCTCCAATCGAGCACGAATGGGACACCATTGGACAGCGTCTTCACAACCAGAGCTAAACAACCTTATATTGACTGACTAAGAACTACACACACACAGGAATACTATTCCATCCCACAAATTGATACCCAGTACTTGTACGTCACATAGTATACACGTTTGCTAGCTTACATTTAAAATTCTGGTGGTTATACCGGTTTTTAATATACCATCATTTCACATTTGAAATGGCTTTTCTCGCGATTACCTGGGATCTTGAAACTTTTATCAATTAAATATGTTACCTAGAAAAATGTATTGGCGAAGTTTCATTATTCTATAATAAGAAGTTTTTCATGGAGTTGGGTTTTTTCCCCCCATCAGTGTAAGATGTATCAAGAATGTCTAAGCATATGGCTGTGAACAAAAAAATTAGCTTCATTGATTGAATAGTATTCGTATGCGAAAATTTTGCACTCAGATATACGGTAGAAAGAAAACTAGAGATCCTACACGACACAAATCCGCAGAAATCATTGGGGTAGTAATGTCGGTTCAAGATCTTTTTGCTGCATGTTGGATTTATTACTGAAATCCATCAAGCTTGGGACCCCTGGAGGCCGCCAGGTTCGCCACCCGCTTAATCCGCCTCTGAGTATTGTACCAAAGAATTAGAAAATATTTGGAGTGAGTGAGTGAGTGAGTGAATATTAACGTCGCACTGTTCAGCTACACGAGGGATTTTGGCGACGGACCTCGTAATTTTGAACCATGGTCAAATGACGAGGACGACACCCACCACGCCATCAGGAGGACGTTTGAGCTCTCGACTTACTTGACGTGCATCGCTTCCCTACACGACGGATCTTCTGCGGCCTGAACTCATGACACGCCGGCCACGAGTCCGTTACCTTGACCACTAGGCTACCGCGGCCTCTATTTTTTCGTGGATAGATGCACTTTTAAAAAAATTTCATTGAGTTCGTAATCCATTTGTGATACGGATTCATCTGTATAGGAATTAACTTTTTGAATGCAGAGGAAGAAAACTGAATTCGTTTTGTATTAATCAAAATTAAACTTCAAATATTCGAAAGAGACAATTATTTCATTTTAGATTAAAATTAGAGGCAATTATATAACAATGCCCCCCCCCCCCGCCCCCGAAAAAAAGCTTTAAATTATGGCTACAATTTTCTGCATCTTATTTAAAGGGTCTCAGGGGTGTTAACTTTTTCTGAAGGCCTGAAAATATAAACAATATGCAAATACATATAACTCTTTTAAATTAAAATTAAATAATTCGAATATTTTACACATTATTTATAAAGGAATGGTGCTTCAGAAAAGTGTAAAATGTTTCAAATATAATCATAATTTTAAAAATTATAAGCATATGAAAATAAGTAATATTTTTATAATATTAAGTTTTACTGCGCATGCAATTTTCAAAAGTAGTAGCTTTAATTACTGGCAATAAGTTGATTTATAAAGTTAAATGTATCCTTATTACACCGTAGTAATTTTAAATAAATAGAATAATAAATAATATTTTTTTTAAATTATATTTTCAAATTTTTTTAAAAAAAATTCAATATTTTCAAATACAAATGATATATTATTCTTAATTTACTAGGGCTTAAAGAGTATGATACATTTTATAATTCTATAAAGTTCTATGCATCAAAAGCTACTATTTTAGAAAATAGCGTGCGCGACGCAAAAATTACTTAATATTTATTACAAAATTATTTCTTATTTAAAAATGCTTATAACTTTTAAAATTATGATTATATTTCAAACATTTTATACTTTTTTTGAAACCATAATCCTTTGTAAATAACATGAAAAAGATTCGAATTATTTAATTTAAATTTAAAAGAAGTATACCTGTTTGAAAATTGTTTACATTTTCACCCCTCGAGACAAAATTAACACCCCTGAGACCCTTAAATGAATTCGAATTTTCAGCATTAACAAATATAAAAATAAAAAAGATCAGGACTTTCAAAAGTAGATGACGAAATGAGAGTTGCATTATCATTTTTACGACCCAACATAAAGGAAATTATTAAAAATCCTCTAACTCAAATTTCCCATACAACGAATTCTAATCATTCATTTGGAATCAGCTACAATAAACATTTTGTTTTCTTTTTCGTACATGTAAGTAAAATTCTCTCAAAAACTTATTATATTGTAGTGTAGTACAAATTTTGAAATTGTTAAAAGTGCACCGCTACAAAATTAAGGTTGAGAACCGCTGTTTTAGAGGCTTCTTCGTGTTCAGATAACCAAACTTTCTGGGAAAAAATTTATTTTATTCATTAAAAAAAATCTCTATATAATAATAACCCTATATGTGTAGAAAAATCTGTATGAAGTGAATTCCATAACTAGTATATCATTTTCATCGTGTCTTTATATGTATGTGTAAATCAGTAAAAAAAATTCAATGTAAGTTATATTTTTAGCATTGAAACAATCAGAAAATTTTTTTTAAAAATTCAGTGAAAGGTTTGTAAAATTAAATTTTTTTTTTTTTTTTTTAACAATATTTGTGTGTTTTACTTTAAAATGATTTTTGGCGAAGTTAATTTAAAAAAAAAAAAACCATTTTGTAGTGCTTTATTTTCATACGTTTCAAATTTTTTTCCCTCTTCTTTCCCATTTGAAATTCATGAAGAAAATAGTCACAGCTTTATTTTGCATCAGCTAACGGAAATTTTTTTTTCACATTCATGTTTGAAAAACTAAATCGAGTCTGCAAATGTAGGACGAAAATTGTTTCTTAAAAATTATTCCTCCTACGAGCAAAAAGGGAGTCAATCGAAACAATACATCCTTGTAAAGAAACATTCAGCAACGAATATTTCGCAGTTGAATGCCCTTGAAACCTGTTTGGGCTGTCTTTTGCGTTGGTGACCTTGTGACGTCAAAAGAGTACATCTACACTGTCTAATTTGCTTGACCTTCTCTCCTGAAGGAAGAAACTGGTACATATTCATTTCTATGTTATATTTCCTCCAAACGAATTTTTTCGCCATGTTTTTTCAAATGCATCAAAGAGCTGATATTATCACAAAACTTATTTGTCGGAAAATATTTTAAAAAAAAAAAGAATTCAAAAATTACAAAAAAAAAATTGTAAGACATGAAAAGTTTCGGGGGAAAAAAATGTTCGAAAAATGTGACTGAATTTTAGATTTATTAAATTATTCAATTTACATATTAAATGAACTGATAATTGAAACACAAAGAAATTGGTTTTTAATTATTTATATTACCGTTTACTTTATTTAATTAAAATAAACTGATTACTTAGTAAATGCTAATAATTTAGATAAGTTGGAACACTCAAACTTAAAAAATCTTGTAAGGTTCAATGTTCAGCTATTGAAAAATATTTTAGTTATCTTTTATCTTGCTGGTATATTTTTGTTCCATTTTATATATATATATATATATATATATATTTATCTAAATTTTTGTTTTCTAATATATTTATATTTTTTTTTATCTTTTCAGAATTATGTGTTCTTGTATACTTTTCTGCAAGTTCTTTAGTTTTAGTTGAAATTATTTTAATGTGTTCTTTTTATTGTATGCGTTATTGTATGTTTTGTCTTTTCTTTAATTTCTGTTCCTTTTATAATTGTTTTTTTTTTCATTTCTTTTTTTTAATTCCCTTTTTTAGATTAAATTATATTTATAATATTTACGATTTGTATTTCGTAGTGTTAATGCCTAGCTATTAGGTTAGCTTTTAGCTAGACTTCGTCCGAGGATGTGTTGATTTGGTAAATTATGGCATCGATCTGATCTTATTTTTTTCGCGTTGGTTTGTTATTTTATTATATATTATTGTTTGCCAATATATTGGCCGGGTCGCGAGTTTGACACCTCTGCAAAACGGTGTTTTTTCCTTGTTGCGCCATATTATGTTTTTCGTACTTTTCTCCACACACACACACACATAAACCATAAATCGCTCAGGTACAGTTCTCTGGGTATTTTTTATGTACTCTCAGCGAGGAATCTGGCTGCACAGAGTTTGGGCACTATTTTTGGGACACCCTGTATCAGTGGTGTTAAGAAGAATATTAGGGCCTCCCTGCAAAGTCGAGTTTGGCAGGGCCGGCTCTAGCAATTTTGCCACCCCGGACAGAAATGAAAAATGCCGCCCCACTCCCCAAAGTAAAAAAAAAAAAAAAAAACTATTTTTAAAAAAGATAAAAATTGTTCATAAATGCACACCTATGAAACTTTAATATTCCTTGCGAAGAAAAAGGGAGCTTCTGATCAACTTGTTCAGCTATTTCATGTTCCATAGCCAATGTAGCTGAGCCATTTAATCTATCTTTAGAATTTGTGAACTGTAAGAAATTCTTTATTAATATTAATTTTGAGAAACTAATATCTACACTTGCCAAACTTTTTCGCAAAGAAAGTAAAATAAATGCAATAGCAAGGTTTGGAGCAAATTCTAAAACAGAAATAAATTTTACAACTTCAACTGGGCTTTTTTCTTTTCTTTGCCTGTTAAAGCTGAAACTGACATTATCTCATCTGCTCAATCAAGCACGTTTACATCCAATGATTCTCCGTCGGTCAACACCATTTCAAAATTTTTACAGTTTTTAATTAATTAAAGTTTTAAGGGTATCTCTTAAATCATATATATTGTACAAAAATTGAAAACAATTACTGTCAGTACTCATCCAAGGAATTAACTGCTTCGTCCAATGTAAAAAAAATAAAACTCTATCTTGAATTTTAATTTAGGATATTCCATCAGATCATTTTGTGCTTCATAATTAAAATTCACATTTTTCCGTCGAACTCTGTGACGTGGCTGCATCACCTCAAAGTTATATATATATATATATATATATATATATATATATATAGCTCATATATCAATTTCGACGGCCAGTTCTTTTGCATCACAGTGCATTTTATCAAAACACATCCTTAAAAAAATCTTTACAATTTCTTAAGAGTTCCATAGTAGATGGTAGATCGTAATATTTTGTTTGCAATAGCTTGCTTATTAGATTTTAATGCAATTAAAGATTTATACCAAATAATGATGGCCACGGAACTAGAATAGTTAAGTAGAATTTAATAATCCAGAGGCCTCATCTCTGATAGAGTTGTCAATTTCAGCATGATTATAAAAACTAAGCATCATAAAAACCTCCCAATTAATAACTTAAGGGTTTAATAGCCTCTATTCAGCTTTCCCAGCTATTTACACTTTAAAGTTTTGTGCCCTTTATACATTTTAATAATATAACCCAACGAAAAGTTGATGAAAGAAAATAAATTTTTTGAACTATATTAAAAAGGACAGGCTTCTAAGAATGCTTTTGACATGTCTCATTAACGACTTAATTTAAAGAGTAGCTACTACAAGGCACAAAGATTTTTCGTGGATTTAACGTTCTTATTTTAAATTGAGCCCCTGATTTTTCGCCTTTTATATTCACTCCGTTATTGTAGGCCGGCCCCGGCGTATCTGACAAATTTAGCCCTAATTTTTTAAGTTCATCAACTATTAAATTTGAAAGGTCTCTTCCAGTTAATCTTTCAACTGGAAGGAAACCAAAAAAAATTTGCATTAGTTTTAACGATAACTTCGTTAGAATTAGATTTCTCAATACAAGTATACCTTACCATTGTCATTTGTTCGATCTTGCTGACATCAGGGGCGCAAGCTAAAATTATCGAATAATATTTAGCTTGTTTTATTTTATGAACATTAAATAATTTAATATTCTCATATAAAACAGAAATTATCTCGTTCTGAATATTTCCCCCTAGATAGTGTACTTTAACTTCTTCCAAATTTTCCAGAACAAAAAAAAAAAAAAAGTATTTTTAAAATTTGATCCAAATGCCGCCCCGGTCATGGATCCGGTTTGTCCGGCTCTAGTGCCGCCCCTGAGTTTGGGGCCCCAAGTCGTACTTGGCGTTGGTCAGGTACGTATTAAGATTCCTTGAGGCCCTGAACCCCAACGAAAATGCAGGCCCTAGGCTACTACGTAAAAGTAGGCCCTGGGCCCCTATATAAATGTAGGCACCACATATGACCCTTAAAAGCAGACAGTGCATTGTATGCTTTGTCAAGTACTTGTACAAACGGTAACCTGAAAACGAATAAATATGCATGATTTACTATCGCGCAAACCGGCTCGGACCTATACATGGACAGCGGTCATCGCATATACCTAGTTGACATATCGGCCGAAATTCCCAGTTTTTCAGAAAATACAACCGGAAAAAAACATTTGACACTTGAAATTATTCGAATCATTATCTTATCAAGGGTGAGACGAGGCCCAGTTGACCCAAGCGTCCCTGGTGTTAGTCGGGCTTTAGGCCCCCTAGAGTCCTACCCCACCCCCTCGATGCGGGGATGTACGTTACACCACTGCTTTGTATATTGCCTAAGAGTATTCAATTTACATAGATTGTGTGTGTGATTATTTCTGATAGAATAGCATTGTTAAACTATAGATTAAGAGAGCCTTATAAATTAGTTTACTACAAAAAATCAGTTGCGTAAGTATAATTTACCTTTAGAAACTTTTGAAGAATCTATAAATATTGTATTTTAAATGAAATTTCATTTTAAAACTAAATATTAAATTTCTTATAAAGCTGGGGTGCTTACACTTCTCGGGGAGGCGATCCCCCATAAGCATTGCTCAGTATGTGCAAAACAAATAAAATAAATGATTTTATTATAATTTACGTTAAAAAATTCGTTGTGTGTATTTTCTTATCTTGATTATGTTTTGGATACAATTTGTTAACGGCGAACAAGTTATTTCAAGCAAAAAGGTACATCAGAAATCCTAAAATTTTGGCGATCCGTGTTGCAAGTCACTCGACCCCATTTGGAGTCGGAAACACTATTATAAAGACATAAAAAATACGATTAAGATTTATAAAGAAATATTTCACTATGCTTTCTTTGTAAATACTATATAGCACTGTTTAGTAACTATACACACAACTTTTCTTTTTTTTTTACACGATTTTGAAATAACAGGGTTCACCGATATACTTTTTTACACAAATTTTTTATTCGAGCACTAAGTAAAATAAATTATAGTTTATAAAAACCTAAAGAATACGCTTTTATAGTGATTCGAACTAAAAAGAAGGAAAAAAAAAATCTTACTATAAGAATAAATTGATGAACAAGAAAATTAATGTCATTGGGGGTAAAAACGTGGGGTGTTCTATAAATATATCAATTGTTATAGTTTCTAACTTCTATTCCGAAATGCTGAGTTAGTGTAAAAATGTAGTACAAAGCACCCCACACTTTTACCCCAATGACATTAATTTTCTCGTTCATCATTTTATTCTTATATTAAGAATTATTTTTTTACTTTTTAGTTCGAATCACTATAACGCGTGTGTTCTTTAGTTTTTTTTAAAAAACTATAATTTATTTTTCATTTTTAGTTCGATCTACAATAAAAGCGTGTTTTTTAAACTATCATTTATTCATTGTTGAATTTATCCTTGAGTTTGATATTTGGAACTGGAATTACGTGGCTTCTGGAATTAGTCTTGCTCTTCAATGGATATTAACTGAAGGGTCTGAAGTGTATTAATTCTCTCCATTTACGGGGCCTCGGGTAAGTCCGGTATCGTTATACAGTAGAAGTCCATTAGTCCGGCATCCAACAGTTCGGAATGCCCGATAGTCCGGCATCGCTCCGGAAAATTGTAAAAATTTTGGTTTTCTCCAAAAGTGTGTCTTTAAAGCAAATAAAAACGCTCGAGAGCTATTCGGAAGTTTTCGGGGTAGTTCGGGATCATCCGGAAGTGCTCGGTATTGTTCGGAAACAATTAGCGGCCGGCTAGTCTCAGCTGTCACAACAAATTCAGGTGCAGTGCAGTTCCGTTAATCAATCACGAAGCGTCTTCGCCATTTTTTGTGCGTTGTTGTTTTGTGTCCTTTCACATCGCAGTAAACGTAACTTTTGAAACTATTTATAAAAAAAGTGATTTTCGTTCTAACTGTACAGTGACCATGTTTACAAAACCTAAGCCTTCGAGTTCAAAAGGAGAGAAACCAAACACGTAACACTGACTCTCAATCAGAAACTAGAAATCATCAAACGGCTAGAAAAAGGCGAGAATAGAAATGTTTTAATGAATGAGTTTAATATTGGCTCATCAACTATTTATGACATTAAAAAACAAAAAGATGAACTAATGAAGTTTGCTTCTCAATCGGTAACAACTGAGTTTGTAGTTTAATTATTAACCAAATTGTTCTTATAATTACCACCCGATAATCCGGCACGTTCGGTGCCGGATTATCGGACTTCTACTGTATTAGATTCCGTCTCTATAGAACAGGTCAAACAATTAAAAGTGTGTTAAGTAGAAAAAGTTCGAATTAAAAAAAAAAAAATTAATGTACCATGTTTTTATAACGGACTAAAAAAAATATAAAATTCCTCCTTTTTTTTTCATATTTTTATGCATTCTTACCTACTTCTGAGCTATGGTCCAAATTTCAAATCTGTAACTCATCGGAAAGTCACACAGTTTAATCAATTACAAAATTCCACCCGGACAGACATTCAAGAAAGCGAGTTAATAAAAGCATGATAATATAATTAAGTGTCAATCGTATTATCCCCTTTTAAACATATTGCTATAATGTTAATTCGTATCATCACTTCTAAACGTATTGCTTGATAAAAATAAAAAAATTTAGCAGTTAGAAGATATATTATTTTTTTTCTCACATGCAGGAGCCTATTTTTTATTTTCATTTTCAGAAAAATGTTTATATTATAGTTAGATATTGCTAACACACTCCTACTTTCCGCTTTCTCCCATAAAGAACACTTTTTTTGTTTGTTTTTATAATAACCACAAGTGTATTTTACACTTGAATATAATTAGCTTTAAACTAAAAACACTCGCTTTAGGGCTACACCTTATTCTTTTAGTTGCTAAATCTGGAATTAGTCGCAAAATCTGGAAATGGTATATGGAATTAGTCGCCAAATCTGAAAATTGTATATGCAATAAGTTGCCAAATCTGGAAGTGGTATATGGAATTGTCGCCAAATCTGATCATCGTTATTTCTGACGATCCTGATAAGGACAATGAAACAAAATAATGAAATTATTGTCATCGGTCCTTGACAAGTGTGCAAAGTTTCGAATTAATCCGATCTTTTAAAGTGGGTAAAAATAGAGTTCTAAGATTCCGTTACATACAAGTGAAACTTATAAAAGCGTGTTAAAAAGAGTTGGGTGTTTTCAGAACAATATAATTGCTTTCACAAATCTGAGCAATGTGATAAAGCAGGAGTCTCCAGACTACAGTTGGTTTCGATGGCATTGTACTTTACGATGTAAGCAAATCAACACGAATTAAGAAATGCAATAATTGACATACATAAAGAATTCGAATATTTTATTTGCAATGAATGTAATGAGATTTATCTTAAAAACACTTACAATAATTGACATACATAAGCAATTCACACAATGAAATTAAACATTATAATTATCGTTAATAAAAACTACTAACTTCCTACTAACAATTTGCAAATACGAATAAAGTTTCCTATGCCGCCTCTCAGGTATAGTGGTTAGTGACGCTGAGTACTGTGCCGTGGGGCCCGGGTTCGAATGCTGCAGAAGGCATGAATGTTTATAAATGTATAGTGCTTTTGCGACAAGGGGGTACTCTAAATAGCCGTTGAGCCGCAAATCCTCTCATGAGGTTGGAGGAAGAAAAAGAGGTGGGACACCCCTGCCCACCTCCAAGGTGTCCTTCCTCAATATTGGGGTGAAATCGAGTCAAATCGTACTGTCACCCACGTGGAGCTCAAAGCTACGGTCAACGACAGATGTACATTTTTGCCCTATAGCCGCCCATTCAGTCTAGTGGTTAGTGACGCTCACTGCTGTGCCGTTGGGCCTAGGTTCGAATCCTGGAGAAGGCATGGATGTTTGTAAATGTATAGTGCTTTCGCGGTACGGGGGTGCTCTAAATAGCAGCCGAGACGCAAGTTTTTTCGTGAGGTTGGTGGAAGGGGAAGAGGGTTAGGAAGCCCTTGATCACCCTTAGGGTGTTCTCTTCCAAAATACGAGCCAAAACGTACTGTCATCTGCATGGCGCTCAAGGATACAGTTAACGACATGCGTGCAACCAAGCCCTTTTCCATGATAAATTTCGTGGGCTCGATTGGGCCCATGTCAATCAGGTGGTATTAGTAACAACAACAACCTTTCCTATTGTTATAGTATTGCTACTCAATCGAAGCGCACGAAACTCATCGTGTCAAGGAGCTAGATTACGGCTGTTGTTAGTCGCAGCTTTGAGCACCATGCATGTGGCAGTGCATTTTAGTTCCGTTCCACCCCAATTTTAAGGAAAAGCAAAAATCCTGGGAATAATCAGAAGTCTTCAAAATCTCTTCCCCTACCACCAGCCTCTCGAGATGTTTTTCGGCTCGATGAATATTTGGGGTGTCCGCATGCCACAGAAGCACTGCACATTCATAAACACCCATGCCTTCTCCTTTACTCGAAACCAGGCCCTCGGCACAGCAGTCTGCGTCACTATACCTTCTGGAGGGCTCAAGTTTTCTAATGCGATTTCAAATGTGGTCATCAGTTAACTTGAATCTGTAAATATTTTTTTGCACCTTTAATTCTCTAAAATATTTATTTTCACATATATAGTACCAAAAGTGGTTGGGGGGGGATGCTCCAGCAAATTTATGCAACTGATCAAACTGGGTGAGTGGAAAACGCATAAAAATTTTTAAAATGAGGAATTCAAATAATTTTGTTTAAAAATATTGCTGCACTGCAAATTAATCCTTTCCATTTGAAACTCTTGGGAAAGGCTTTGTGTTAAAAGGATTTTTTAAAAAAAACAATGATATCTGCAATTGCATCAGAGTATGTGACTCAAAATTCATTTTTAAAGGACCCAAAACTTCAATAGCAAAACCTACCAGAAGTGTTCAGACTGTTTGGCCCATAACTTGACATTTATATAGTAAAAGAGAGAAGTATTATTAGATTAAATTAGATTCTTAGCGGCAGTGAAGTCCAGCGTGGAGGTGGAACCATGGCCATAAAAAAATTGAGTAGGAGTGGAAGGAGCCAAAAGTTCCAGATCGTTTCGATTTTATATCTTTCTTCTTGGTCTTGTTTCCAGATTTATGCAGCTAACTAATATTTCCGATGAGGAGGTATGTCCCCGTTTTGGGACTCCATAACTTATAAGTCATATGCCTATTAATTCCTGAGAGAAGTTCTGCACGATGTAAAATGGCATTATCTGCTCCAAGGACGTCTTACAGTAAGGGCCAACTGAGCCCTATCGCAGGACCTAAGTCTCAAGGAGAGTCTTGCTTCAGACTCAGCCTCAATAAGATCACGATCCAAAAACATTTGAATCGTTAAATGTTGTTTCCGGACATGTTCTCCGAAAAATCGGTAATTTGAACTATTTGCCAACTGGCAACAGTGTTATGAATATGCTAAAACCGTCCTTTGTGTCTAGGTCTTGGTCGAGGCGATTTGTGAGTTAGTTGTATTTGACAACTTATTGTATATTGTCTTTTTAAAGGGATCACAGGAAAGGCCTACCATTACAAAGGAGCCCAGGGCCTCAAGACATCACCGATCTGCTCGGATACAGTTTCCGAAAATAATGGAGAGGCGAACAACATTAAAAAGAGAATTTAGCAAAATTATTAGTAGGGCTATTGGAGGGATGTGATTCGAAATAAAACATGGATAGAGAGAATCTTCAATATCAGTGGCAGTGAGAGCCTAAGATTCGCTTACACACCAGTAATATTACGAGTAGGCATATGGTAGCGAGAGATTTCGTTTGTGCTTTTAAAAACAGCAATGTCGCCGATTAAAGAAATGTGTGTATTATCATTTCTTTTTTTCTCGATTGACCATATAATGGGCTAAATTCAAGACAGTCATTTAACTTCTACTTGCTGCTCATTTAAAAAATTACTTAACATTGGTCAATTACGCTGTAACAGTAATGCAGGGTTATCCATAATTTCTTCCAAGGTTTCGAACACTGTAGTAAAAAAACTAAGACAAAATTCGTTTTATTTACATACTTTACAAGCATTCTATATGTGAACCCACATGGCATGCATTAATAAGTGAATTGGCGAATTAGTTCAAGAGTGAAAGATTGTGGAATTATTAAGAACATTTGGAGTTCATCCATGAAAAGAATTACTGAGAGTGAATCAATCGACAGTGATTAAATCCAGGTTAAGATCTCCTGCAAAGATTCAAGTGTAGGATCTTCATTTAAGTACATGTATCGTGATCCTTGTTTAATTAGAAGTTAGCTTATTAGTGTGCGACGTAGTATATATTGAGCGTGTTTAAGCTATTGTGGAATCAGTTGAGGGTCCGTATTATTATCCCCGTGCTATTGAATCTCACCTCTGCGCTCTACTATCTGATCAGTTATCTTAATTGGATTGTTATTGTGTCTAATTGATAGTTTGGTAACAATAAAATAATTAGTGAGAATCATGTCTGTTGATTATTCAATTCCTCCCACACACCTAGCCGGGTCTGCGGGTAGACAAGGGGTTTCAGATGGAAGCAGGAACCGACCAGCATTACAAGGTAACTGGGACGTGAAGGTGCTTTAAATTTTGAATTTTTTTTTAAAATTTTACTTTAAAAAAATAGATGGCACTTTGCTGCTTCTATAGATGTATTATCTATGTGAATTCGATCAAAAGAACGCTAGAAAGTTGAATTTTAAAATTGTAAACAAATGTGATGTAACTGTGATTCAGGCATGCTTTCTTCAAAATCTGTAGTGTATTCAATATGTATCTTAAAAAACTAATTTTCTATTCGAAGAACGTAATTTTTCTATATTATATGTTAACATTTATTGATAATTGTACATTTTTTGTGCAAAAATTACGGAAAAATTAAATTTTTAAATAAAATTTTGTTTGTTGAAATGTTATTTTATCTAGTTTTGAGTATTTTTATAACAATAAAAATACGTGTAAGGAATTTTGTAATATCCTGTAATGATGATGTTCAAAGTGAAGTAAAAATACTAAAACTTATAGACATAAAACTTTTGGCATTTTAAATGAAAGGTGTGAATCGTTGATAGCACGTGTTGATGAAATAGGGAAAGAGTAATTAAAAAGACTTCTAAAGAATCTAGAATTTTCAACTTTAAAAACTGAGAAATGATACAAAATAATCCAATTAACAATGGTATGACTTTATATTGAATTAAAATATATTATTTTACAAATCATTGATGAAAATATCTTTATTTGCAATTTCCTCAAAACAATTTTTTGGTGATTCCGGTACACTTTCCTCAAAACCTAATTTACATGTAGTGCTGATATTTTGCATAATACAAGATTAACACATTTTTAACAAATGAATTCGATTTCAAATAAACATTCAGATATAGCACAATTTCTGCATAAAATTTAAACAAAGTTTAAATCGCTAAGTTAAAATTTTTATAAATTTATATTTTAAATTTTCATTTCGTTTATTTTATGGATTGTTATGTTTATAAAAACTGCCGTGAAATTTTATAGCTATATAATTCAGTAGATTTTATGCAAAGTGTACCAAAAGGTAAGAACATGCTTGAAAATAAAAAAAAAATAGTTATTGATTAATTATAGCTCTTATGTTTATTTGTAATTTAGAAAACTTGATTTTTTTCTGTATTCTTTCCTATGTTCTTTTTTTTCTGTATTCTTTCTTTCTGTATCCATCTGAATTTGTTTACTACAATATCCTGAGAAACCTTGGAGGGGATTATGAAAAACCCTGTATAAAATTTTAGCCAAATGTAATTTAAAAAAAATCTTTGAAGGTGTCCTCCTTAACGATGACTGCAAACTAAAAATTGGGGAGGCAGCGAGAATAGCCTTCCCCTCTTTTCAGCTTTCATTGCATTTAGATAAAATCGTTTTTACTGTCAACAGTTAATTCGATTTATTGTTTATTAACAATCGCACTTTGTTTCAAAAGGTTACAAAAATGTGAGGCATGTTACTGTTCTATAAGATGCTACAGCTAGCAACAGAAATTTTCTAAATTTAATATGGTCAGAGCCACAAAATATATTTTTTTATATATCCAAAGTAAAAATATTTATAGTTTGCAAACGTCTTGTAATAGAATAATACAGGGAATTCATAAGAAAAAGATAATGCAACTTTATGTATAATATGACAAAAATAAGTTTTACACACCTGCAAGATTAAGAGTAACGCCTATTTTGAAATAATTCAAAATAGCTTTTATATGCATTTTAGTGTAATAAAATATTATTTGAATTAGAAGCAGATAACTGCAGTTAATTATTTTTAGTTAATCACTAAAAAGTGCTAATTTTATGTAAATCAACTTTAATTGAATTCGAAATTTGTAGCCCTTAATTTGCAATTTTAATATATTTTTTCTTAAACCTGAAATTACTACTCATAAACCTTCTATTTTCTAGCCATTCAATAAAAGTTTCGGCAAACAAGATTTTTATTACATTTTAGTAATAGTCACAAAAGAAAATCTGATACAAAATACATCCAAAATCATAATACACCCAACTCTTTTTTTGAAATAGTCCAAGAAAATGTCACCTTTTTTTTACATACTTATTTATTCAAAAATGTTTTTGGATTGCTGATTATTATTTATTGATCAGTTTGCACGTGTACAATATAAGAATCTGTTCATTTAGTATAATGACTTGTTATGGAGCACTTGTAATCAGCTCACAATAATATTTGCTTTATAGAAAAATGCATAATTCCAGCCACTAGGTGTATTACATATTTAAATAATATCGCCCCAGCCCCCCAAATATGTATTATTCTTTTATCCCAGATTTAAGTAAAAATGCATCTAATAGATTTTAAAGGAATCATAAAAAAATCAATCTCTTGCAAAATAAAAATTTTGGCTTCAGCAAATCAAAGCTATTATGAGAAATTAATATAAACCATGTTTAATAAATGTGCTACATTAACTGTATACATATATTAATATAACCTGAAATAAGCATATCTGAAAAAATTTACACAGTTAATTTTTCATCACTTTTTAATAAAGTTTTTGGTGAAAGTTTGGAACAAATCCCTTTTTATTATATCTAAATCATGTACTTACAGTTTTACAATAAACCTATCTATTACATACAAAAAGAGTTAGGTGCATGCACATAGAGCACACTTAAGAAAGTTTGAAGAAAATGTTGGCTTAGTACCTTTAATACTTCCAGAACCTTAGCACAAGCTCTTATAAAACGAGCATGAAAGATTCTTGAAATGGCATAAATGTTGATGATTCAAAAGTTCATCAAGAGTCAGCACTGTAATAAATTACTTTAACTTTTTAGTTCGACAAATATAAACAAAGTTATATTCCTTAAAAAACTTAATTATTTTTAACTTTTGGAAAAAAATTACAATTCAAATCCTGTCAGAAATAACACAATAATTGATGAAATGATTAACACCACACAACACTTTTTTACCAATAAAGCATTAAATTTTATTAGAATTTATAAAAAATACTGCCAAATAAAATTTACTTCTGATTAAATACAAATAAAATTTTAATATTAATCATTCTTTGAAACTATGTGCATACATTACACATATTTGATTAGCACAATCCTCTTAATTTAGCAATTTGTCACATAGAAAGTCTTAAAAGAAAAAAATTACTAAAGTAGTTTAAAATATATATTATTGCATCAACTAATATCTAAAACCATAAACATTTATATTTAAAAAAATCAGCCTTAAAAAATTTAAATAAATATATTTCTAATTCCTTTAGATATATTTTACATTTATGTCATTTTCAAATAAATTAATAATCTTCAAATTTTGCTTATTTTTTTATAATTCATTATTTTTTTTACAGAAACATTATATTATATAGTTGTATATATATTCAAAATAGAGCAATATTTCACCTGGAATTTTAAAAATCTGTCACACTATGGGCTATGAAAATTAAATATGTAAAAACCTCATATGCTTTATATTTTGGTTATAAAAATTAGCATTCTTTCCTTATATTGATAGGTGGAACAAAATTCTCCAATACTAATTATTTTTATATATCTGCATGTACAAGTATATAACTGCCCTACACAATTAGCAGTTTTCTTTAATGTAATTTAATTTATATTGATCTGCTACTTATCCATATTATTATGTGAAAGACATACTGATAATTAATACTATTTGCATCTTGTGAAGAAATTTAAATGAAAATGTCAAGAAATTTTGTTAAACGGATGTGAAAACAAAAATATATCTTGATTAAAAAAGGGAGTTTAAAATGATTTAGATTGTATTATTATACACAGCCTTTCATATTCTGCAAATATTTGTTTTTCTTCCTCTTTATTTACACACTCAACTAGTTTGCACTAATAACAAAACTACATAAAATCATACTGAAGTATAAAAATTGTACTGAAAAATCAATTGTCTAACTAATTAGAAAATTGCACTCTAGTAAAGACATTGATTCATTCAAATATGGAGTAAATAAATTAAATGAAATTTGATAAAATGTACACTGAACAAAAAACTATTTTTAGTCAATAAAACTTAATTTTTTAAAATTGAAAAATAATTTATAAAAATTCTGAAGATCAAAATGTTATTAATCTTAAAAATAAATTTGTTTGTTCTTATTATAACATGGTATCTTTAATTAAATAAAAACATTGGAATATGGATTTGAAATGAGTTTTCCCTGAAACAAATAAAAAATACTTTGATTGGCAGACTAGAATATCTACAAATTAAAAAGGAAGGGGGTAAATTTTATTCACCAGCATTTTTTGGAGATGTCAGAATAACTAAAAAATGAATGTCTTTTCTAAGGTAACCATGACTTTGATTGAAAAAGAGTAATGGTTGATTTATTAAATTTATGAGTTTATTACTGCTTAACCACATTTACAATATAAATTTTTTTTAAATATTACTTTAAATTCTATAAATGATAATATTCTAAACTGCCGATAAAATTTCCCTTCATATGGTTGTGTATATATTAACATTATGAAATACCCGTACCAGAATAACTAAAATGAAAGTAATGCTTCTTTTGGAAGGAAATTTATATACTCAGCATCGTGCAGTGCACATAAATAAAATGGTTTAACTTATACTTATTAAAAAATTTATATTATAGCCAAATTGTTTAAATTAAAGACATCTGAATTAAAACATTGGCATTAGATCAATAAGCAGTTTCTTGTCAACATTTTAAGCTATTATTTTTTTTGTATATATATTTCAGTGAGATTCAAAATTTTTTTTACAGCATATTAAACAGCAATAGCCATATTGGAATGCAATAATGTTAACACCTTTAATAAACCTAAGGTACTTCACAATAAATATAAAAACGTTTTTGCCCCCTTAAAAAATAAGTTTTACTAATCATTGATTCACTCTTATTTAAAAGTTTTCCAACTATCTCATAATTTAAAAATCTATGAACTCTTGCAGCATATTTCTGCTTCCTGGAAGCATCTATTACTACATACACAAATCTATTCTATAATAATTCCAAGATTAAGTTTAATGAGAATCAGAGTTTAAACATCACAAAAACTATCGCACAAATCTGAATCAAACGCAGAATTTTTATGTTAATGCAACCAATTATTTTGTATCCTTTTGATTTTCATAAAACAAAGCCACTTAAAAAAGGGACCAGTTAACTGGCAGCTACTACATGATAAATAACGACTTTTCTAAAGCATCATATATGCATACATGAATAGCATTACATATGTTATCCAACTCCCTATATTCCATAAAACTTAATTTTTTCCACTCTTTACTACAAGAGATATAATAAAATGTGTTTCCAGGAAACATGCAAAGTCAATTTTTTTCCTATCAAAAACATAAGGAATTAAAATATGAAAAACATAACATTTCTAAATTCAGACTAAAAAGCAACATAAAATATAACAACATAGAACTTTAAAATTATTTATAATATAAAAATGACTGAATAAAACAAACTATATATGAATAGAACAAAGCTTCAACTAAATTATTGCAATATAATAAACCAAATATAAAACTCTACAATGAAAATCATGCTTATATACAGTGATAAAAAAAAACAAAAAAACTAATAAATGCTCAACTAAAAATACATGAAATGAACTAAAATAATAATGAAACAAAAATACAAATGTTGGGAAAGAAGATGATCTTGAGCAAAGTGAGTGGCCAGTGGGCTTTTGTCATGTTAACTAATATACATATTTATATCCAAAGTGTTGGCATTCAGATTTGATGATGATTTTCAAAGTAACCTGTACAAAAATCAAGACACAAAAATTGAGATTTATATTCTAACTGCACAGAATAAAGCAATAAAACATTGGACATAGTGAAAAAATTAGGAAATGCAAAAAATGCATAACTTACTGATTTTCCATTTTAATTATGCAAATGTCACATACGTATTGAAAATTTACAATTTTTTTTACAACGGATTTTAAAATAAAAATAGACCATTACTGTTATAAAATGCAAAAATAATTAAAATATAACAGGATATAAATGTATCAAATACATTTTCATAATTGTTTTTTTTTTTGTTGTAATTTTGGCAGAGAAATTAATCAATATAATTTTAAAACATTCAAAAAATTTGTCTTAGTTTACATTTTTTATATAAAAATTACAATATTCACTTATTTTTAAACTATAAATTAAGGACGAAAACTTAAATATTTAACTTCAACAAATTCAAAACTACAAGCATTAAAATTTTAGTACATCATGATATATATACAATATCAGAGTTACTATAACAAGGGAGAAAAGCAGAGTTACACAAGTCCCCCCTCTCATTATTAATCTAATCAATGAAAAATACAGCAATAATAGATACTGAAAAATATTTTTTTTACCTTCGCAAATGCAGGGACAAGTTTCACGATTAGCAAATTTTTTTTGAATTTGCGCATCTTATTCAAATTTTCCACATTAGTGACAATTTTAAACTGCGTGATATCACGAATTAAACACTTGATGGTTATAAATTTCCTATTTCTAGCACTAAGAGTTTTCTAATTCTTAATATATCTTAAGATTTATAATAAGAGACAAATTTGATTCAGTAACCAAAATTTTCAACTTTGGATTTATTCTTCAAGTGAAAAGTTACTAATAATTCCAATACTTTTTATAATATAAAATTATGATGTGTGTTATATTGTTAGAGTTTTTACATTTTTATCTGTATAAACCATCACAAATGCTGCTTTCATTATACCATGCTTTAAAAGCAATTCACATTTATATCATCCCAATATAACACACAAGAACAAAAGATACAGAAAAATTAAAGGGTTTAAAACAATTTTATTGTCTATTTACATGCAATTCACATCTTTTCAAAGTGTTTTCCCATTAAAATTTCAACATTCATATATTTATAACAACAATCCAAAACAGGATCAATTTTTTTACAATCATTAAGCTGCAATATATGGGAAAAATAATTAAACATTCAAATATCAATTATCAGAATAATACAGTACAACAACCTTATTTTTACATATCTCGGACAGCTTAATTTTTCATCATAATTGTAAAATCACAACCAATCTAAACAGATGGAAAAAGTTCAAAAAGTTATGCTTGCACAAATTGTTTTTATACTTTGATTAAAACAAGCTTCACCGCAGAACTACTTATTTCGATGTATGGATATATATCTAAAAAGGGGGTGTTATATAGAAGAATTAAGATAATATTGAATGCATCTGGAATAATCTATTCAGAAATTTCATCTTCAAATTCATAGTTGTGAGTAGACTTCATTTGTTTAATAATGAAGTGAATGGAAGTAAAATTTAAAAAAGAATGTTAATATTTTTATCTTTCGAAATATATCTCTATACAATAATAAAGCTACCCAAAGCTTAAGCAAAATCTGAATTTAGGTATCCAGAATAGATTAATTTTTTTTTATATTTTAGGCATAAATACAACTGTCAAGATTTGTTTTCAAAAATAAAACTTGAAAAAATGCAATTTTATGAAGTTTTTTTTTATTTATAAAACATGTGTTACAGAATTTTTATTAAGTATAACAATTTAGTTGTGAGATTCAATATCTCCAAGGTATATAAAAATTATACAAATTGATTTCATTTAATGTAAATTACTTTAGCAAAATATTTAATCTTTGAAATACAAGAAAAAAATTATTATTTTGAGTTTTATTTAAATAACTTTTTCTGAAATAAAACAAAATGCTCATTAATAAAAATCTTAACTGTTTTGAATTATGTACAACGATTTTTAGATTTAACTTTCAAATGGGCAAAGCTTTTATTAATAAAAATCACAATAAATGTACAATAACAACTTCCTAGTAATTTATTATATAGTTTTAAAGAAACTAATAAAATGAAGAAAGAGCCACAGCTTTTGTTAAATAAAAAACTTTTGCATTGATTAGTAATTGATATTTTAAAATTTTATTAATCAAATTCTTTTAAAAATTTTATATATTACTTGGATTTTTAAAAAAAATACTTTCCCTGATTTTTTAAAACATATCTTTCTTAATATAACAGCCAATTAGAATATGGAGGAAAAACATTTAAACATATAAAACTCTAAGGATAATCTAACATTAATATACATGAAATGTAATACTGAAAACGAATAGAGAATGGCAAAAATGGAACGATGAATTGAAAGATTCAGCAAAGAATCAGATCTATTCTAATACTAAAAACTTTTAATATACATTGTGCACTTTCTAAATAAAGCACGAAAAAATATGCATTATTCATGATGTTTATAACATCAATAACAGAAACATGGAAAAATTAAAGGGTATTCTACTTTGAACTGGATGTCATGAAACTTGGAAGACTATTAAGTTCTCTTGCCTATATTTTAAGATATTATTTGTAATACATCCCCCCAAAATCATGAGCTAAAATAAGCTATATTAATAAGAAATTTCATAACCACAAAATATCAAATGATATAAAACTCATGTATATGCAAAAATTAAAAATAACACATGAGGTTAATGTAATATAACTATTAGCAAAAAATATAGTTGATTTTAAAATATTAGTCTCTTAAATTAGGACAGTTATGAAATCAGCAGCATGTCAGGAATTATGAATTTCAATTTAGCTTTTCAGGAAATATAAAGTTTGAGTATGCAACATACACCAATCAAACAATTTTTCTCAAACTTAATAAAGCACTGGTTTTAAATATTTTGTTTAAAGGGCAGGTACAAACGAATCAAATAAAAACTTTCCCATAAAAATATCCAACAGAAAACACTTAAGTTTTCTTTTAATTTATGCAATAGTGCAAGACCTTAGTTGTAGCATTCCTTTATTGTTCTGTCGCAACACTTTCTTACATCACGCATAAAATAAAAAATACCCGTAAATATACACTAAGATATTTGAGAAAATTTGAGGTACAATTTGAGAAAATAACTTCATATCATGATTTGAAATCAATTTTGTCACTGAAAGTTTTTTTAAGAGGCGGGAAAAAATCTAATTTTTAATTGTTCAATTTTCTGATGAATAAATACAAACTGAAAGATAAAGTTCATTAAGCATAAGCTCATTCTATCCTTAACTGGTCTCAAAATAAATATGTTGTAGTTGTTACGTATGTCATCTGATCAACAGTAACATCAGATCAAGGTCCACAAAATTCATCCTGGCTAGGGGCTAGATTTTTACACCTGTTGTTAGCTTAGCTTTGAGCAATATGCAGGTGACAGTACGATTTTGCTCAGTTCCACCCTAATTTTTAGGGAGAACACCCTGGAGGTGTTCAGGGGCCTCCCACTTCTCTTCCCCATCCACCAACCTCATGAGAGGACTTAGGGCTCGACAGCTATTTAGAGTACACTCAAACCTGTTTTTGTGCGATTTTTTTTTGTGCAGTAAATAAAAATTTCAATCAAATTGAACATAATTGACGAAGTTATCAATAAAAAAATCAGTAGGATTGATCGGTCATTTAGTTTTTTCGATTTTTTATATGAGTAGTCCATTTCCAAAACTCTCTATTCAACATTTAAAAAAATACAAAATAATTATGTCATATGCAAGCTCTCTCTCAGACTCATATGCGAATGTATTTCAACACAATACATAAGTATTTCGTCAGCCAATTACAAGAATTTCCATGTAAATAGGTAAACCATGGCATACTATTCTACGATAGAATTCTTGCGTAGCAAAACAAAAATGCATTGATCGCAAATAAATGATTCAGGATGACACCGTAAGGGAAGATGAAATTATAAATTACGTAACAGATGTTACTGATGGGCAAGAAGAACCTGATCATATGACAGCAGATAAAATCTATGCAGGACTCCAACTCTGTCATAAATTAGAATGTCATTTTCTTGCAATCGATGCCAATTCTGAAAGAACTTCAAAATTCCAAAAGGAGCTTCAGTCATGCATATCTGGCTACCGGGACATGTACAAGCGTCTAGTGAAACAACAGTCGTCGCAAAAACTAATCACTGACTGTGGTACCTGAAAAAAGTCAACGAGTACGAGATAGTATCTTCAAGTGACGAAAGCGATTTTGAACCAGTTTATCACAGGAAAGTTCGCGTAAATTGTCAGACTGCGAAGGATAATGTTTATACGTTTTGAAAAGTTTTGCATGTATAAAATAATCACATAATATGTAAATAAAATATTTAAAAATGTTCGCAAGTGTATTTTTTAAATCAGATTCCAAAACGTTTGACGAAATTCCAGGTATGTACTAATTATTTCGTAAGGTTTTGAGTTATTTTAAACATGAGACTTTTTTTATGCGGTCCCTATTCCCTGCATAATTTTTTTTATAATTGTGTTCCGAAAACTATATTTTATAGCTATCCGTGAAGTTTTGTGCAATTTTTTTATGCGTTTTCTTTTATGCGGTCCCTATCCACCGCACAAAAACAGGTTTAAGTGTACCTCCCATGTCACAAAGGCACTAAACATTTACAAACATCCATGCCTTCTCCGGAATTGGAACCCAGGCCCAACAGGTGATGAGGATAATTTCTTCACATTTACAGTTAAAGGAATCTTAACTAAATTATATAAATTTTTTGAATCCTAGTAGAATTTAGAGTATAGTAGTTACATTGCTCAATTATATAGCTTTCAGATATATTAGAGCTAAATTCCTAATTTTTCATCTGTTTAACTGCGGTGATTAATTAGGTTGTAGTAAATTCCTTCAAATATTATGTCAGAATTTGTAATTAAATGAAAAATTTTTCTACTTAGAATGTGTTTTACAACTTTGTAGTCCTAATATGATTTTGGCATTAAAAAATAATTTCAATGCTAATGGGGGAAAAAACTTATATCTCAAATTAAAACTCACAAGAGCTCTACTAGATTTCTTTGTCACATTCAAGCATTTTAACAATTATCAAAAATAATGAGTTCTTAAAAAATAGTGAAAAGTTTTAAGGATATGTGGTACAAATATAAATTTATACAAAAAAAAAAATCTCAAATGTGTCTTTTAGAAACAACTGGACCAGTTAAGGATTAATAGAGCTCACTCTAATAAAAAATATATTCTAATAGCCAGGAACTTAGCATATTTGAGAGTAAAAAAATCAATGTTTGATTCTAGATTTAACTGTTTTGAAAGAGATGGATAGGGAAACAATCAAAACAACAAAATTTAACATTTATGAAAGTTTACCATTATGTTTATGTCATATCATAACGTACATGGAGTTTTACACGAGATCCAGAACAAAATTATAAGGGAGAGGACATCTGAGTTTATACAAACTTTAAAAGAACATAAAAAAAAAACTTATTTAATTTTTTAAATGAGATGGAACCTATGAAACCATAATCAATGACTTAGTCATACATTTTTTGAATAAAAATTCTAAATCGCATAACATATTGAATTGGAAACTTTAAAAATAGAGTCTAATCAGATTTTTAAAAAATAACTATCAAATGGTTAATTATAATGTTTTAAATTATATAAAAAGCGACCTAAATGAATAACATTAATTAAAATTTATACTTTAAACCATAAAAAATTTTTGGTATAAGAATAATCCAAATTTTCAATAAATATAACTGAATAAAAATACTTGAATAAACTTTTGTTAAATAAAATTAAACTTATTTTTCTTTGAAAAAATAAACAAGTAAATATTTTTATTTTTAAAAATCACCTATTCTTAATCTTAAAACCTGATAAAGATCAGTGTGAAAGTATTGCAAGAAAAATAAAGCAATTATTTTATATTTTTAAACTAGAACAAATCTATGATACAAATTATTAATTATTTTAAATAATTTTCCCTACTATTGACAAAAGCTGAATAAAATTAAAAATCATAATTAAAAGAGAAAATAATACCATTGTGCTTATCCTATGTAATGTGTGCTGTGTTATTACAGCAATGAACATTTTTTTAATCCAATAGCAAAACTATTTTGCAATAAATGTCTTTGGTAAAATAAGCTCTAAAGCCTGGATAGATAATATTAAAATCTTTTAAAAACTGAGCAAAATAAAAAAGTAACAGCATGTAATACAGCTTCTAGTGAAACAGAAACACTCTCAATATCTACAGAAGAATGAATATATTTTTAACCTAAATATAACTTAATATATAACAAATAAATTTCCATAACAAAACAATTTTAAATTAAATTTTGATAAAAATTACAAATCTAAAAAACATAACTGAAATGGTTCTTTTATTTTACTAAGACAAAAAATTAGATATATTTTTCAAAAATAAATTCAGTATCAAGAATTAAACTTATTCCTATGTAGCTAGTTTATTTAGTAGAATTATTTGATGAAGAGCATGTTTAAATGAAATGTACTTGATATATCTTCAAAATGAAAAGAAAGGAAGGGAAGGGAAAGGGGGGAGGGGCAGGCAAGGGGAGATCCTCATTGATATTTACAAAATTATTTAACAATAATTAAAGATGATAAAACAGTAACCTATTGTTCTTTCAAATAGATAGAAGAGCCCAGCTATATTTTTAAATTCATTCTTTTTATTTGAAAGTTGTTTAAAAGAATCAGCATTTTACACAATTAAAAAATAAAACATCTTAAAAGGGAGAAGGAGACATACTGTAATACTGATTTAAATGCATTAGATAATACTGTTGGTAAGAAAGAAATGAATGTTTTTCACTGATATTCATGAATTGGGGAGAAAAAATAATGGTGTACAATGAAGATAATCTACAGAACAATCACTTTGTGTTATTAGTGCAACACCTAAAAGACATGGAAAATCACAAGGAATACTAGAATAACCAGCATTACATTTATAGTTAATGACTATTAAAAACAAGTATTTTTGTTTGTAAAATACTGTCTATAGTTGAGGTGTATTGACTTTGAAATATAGTATCTAAAGAACAATTAACGAACATGACAGTTTAAACCTAAGATGAAACATTGTATTACTTGATGATTTTTCAAATGGTCATGTACTAGGTGATTTAGGTTTCGCAGCTCACTATTCGTGGAGCCAGATCGTTCGGTTTTGTACTCATTTCTAAGAGCTCTGTGCTAAGGTCCATGAAGCTGGTTTGAGTTGTGTTTACCTGAAATTAAAACTACAAAGCTCATGCAAAAAGAACAATATTATCTAATTACAAACATAAAAATTGAGTTTCACATATTCACTTAATTAGAATTTTAAATGAAAGAATAAGGGGATAAAACAAAACTAAGATATAATTATTAAAAACTAAACTCAGTGGTACAACACCCCATGAGGGCCAAGGCCTACTGTGCTCATCTCAGTTTTCACGACCTTGGGCCCTGAGGTGCATGAGCAAATTTTTGGGTCAGGTGGTCAGTCTCACGTGAAACCCCCAGTGTTTAGTTCCCAAGCAAACTTGGTACTCATTTATCAAGCCCTTGAAGGGATGAAAGGCTAAGTCGACCTTGCCCAGCTCGAGGTTTGAACCACGGATCAGTTGCCTGGAAGTGTGATACACTACCACTCATCCACAGGGCTTCAAATTTATTATGTACATACACAATTTCCTTAATGAGGAATCATTGGTACTTAATCCTTATTTAAAGACGAGGGATAAGATAATATGAAGAAACAAACATTCATAAGCAAATTAAAAGATATATTTTTAAAAATATTTCTGCAAAATTACAATTTTACAGTGAATTTTATCCGAACAATAGGAGACTGATTTCTACCAAAAAGTGTGAGTGTTTTAATTTTCTGTTAATGTACTGTAAGATACTTAAATTATAATAACAAAAAGCAAGTAATCAAAGTAAACTATGCTGCAAATTGAATTCAAACATTTAAAATTCTTACTTATTTTTAAAAATAATGTTGCACTACAGCTACAGTAAAGGTTGAATTCATGTAACTGAATTAACCAACAGAAAATTTTTTATATTGAAATACTAACTCACCTGGGTAACATCGAAGACTACATAACAACATCACCGGCTATATAATAAAGAAAAATAAAACTAGTAAGTAATATAAATTACCAAGCAGATTTACCAAGATCCTTTAAAGTAGAATAGATAAATTATAAAACTGATTAATAAAAAAAAATAAATATTTTCTGAACATTCATTAACAAAATTTAAAAAAATTGAGGCCATATATAACGAAATGAAATTTTAACTAGCTTTCAAAAACAGAATGCCAAGTTAAATTTTATTTTTAATAATTTATAAAATTAAACAGCTATATATATAATATGGTTTTATAACATTTAAAAAGTTTGTCCTTTTTTTTGTTTTATTTCTCTTTTAACTATCACCCAGCAACACCTAAAACTCTTAAGTTATTCTCTTCATCTTTATACACTCTATAACAAAAAACAAAAAAAAAACCCGACGCACCAAGAAGAAGTTGCTCGATTGTAATTAAATTACGCATGCAAATACATTTGTACCAAACATGCAAATGATTAAAATTTGGTGTCCAATGAATGAATAGCAGCAGCTACAGTGCATCAGAACTAAACACTGAGCAGGTAACTATAACAAGTGATTCTAAATCTGATGGTCAAAATTTATGTTTCTCTCTCTCTCTTCATTGTGATTTAGGATACCTTACAACAACTGAAAAAATGCTTCATCATAGGATTCAAGCTCATCATGAGCAACTGTCAGAGTTAGAAAGATGTATCATTGGATTGAAAGAAGCAGGTAGGGCAAATGGGAGAATCGCTCATCATATGGGTCGAAACAATGTAGCCATTAGAAGATGCTAGCAAGAATGGGTGGACAATGGAAGATTTTAGCATAATGATAGTACTGGTCCACCTTGGTCCACAGCAGATCGGAAGGATTGATTGTCAGATCAGCTGTGACAGCATGTGATTCATCGTTATCAACCATCAGACATGCGATCCGCACACGAGTGCCCACCATGACCATTCATAGATGGCAGATAGAGTGAAATTTACGCTCATACCGACCACTACGCCCCCTGCACAATGTCAACCCAGATTACAGTGGTGCTTGATTTGATCAGGTCGGAATCAAGCTGACTGGGGATGTTTAGTGTTTAGTGATGATTCCCGCCTCCATGTCCTGATGATTATCGAAGACGTGTCTGGAGATGCCCAGGACAGTGTACCAATCTTGCTTTCACTATTGCACACCACACAGGCCTTTAACCAGGATGGTCTGGGGTGCCATTTTTTTTGACAGCCGTATCCCTTTGCCTGTCATTAGAGGCTCACTTACAGCACAGCGATACATTGACAACATTTTGAGAACTGTTTTACTACTGTTCCTTTTGCAGTACCCTGGCCTTATTTTTCAGCAAGATAATGCCATACCACATAAGGCATATGTTGCTGTGAACTGTCTTACAGCTTGTCAAATCAGTCTGTCCAATCGAGCATGTCTGGGATAGGATGAAAAGGCAACTGCATCTACCACGGAATGTTGATGACCTGGCCTGACAATTGGAGCAAATTTGGCAAGAAATACCACAGGAGACCATTAGGGTGCTTTATCACTATGCCACGTCATGCGGCAGCTTGCATCCAAGCTAGAGGTGGATCAACACATTATATAACTTGCTACTTTGTAACTGTAATTCTGAAATAAATCATTCAATTTTTTCTGAAATTTCAATCATTTTTTACTCCTGTACATAATTTTTCTACCCACCAATTTTTGTCTCTATCAGACAATTCGTTCTTGGTGCGCTGTTTTTTTTTTGTTAAATAGTGTATTTCAAAGACAAATTCAACATTGCTTAGTTCACCTACAAGGTAAATTCATAAATGTATCCTTTTTCGTAACTTCTGCAATATTACAGAAATATTGAATAATCCTATATTTCTCATATGACTGTTTTATTATTCCAGAGTTTAAAAAACTTATTTTTTAAACAAATTTATATTTTAAAGTATTTACCATTCATTTATTATTTGATCCGTTTATTATTATTCTTTGAAAGCTTTAAAGTTATTTAAAAAATGTTTCTTATAAATTGATTATTATTTTTTTATACAACTCCTTTGAAATAAGTAAACAGTTCATCAAAGTAAAAACAATGCAATGGGACCAGCAAGGATACTTAAGACATAATTAAAGCACATAATTTTTACATTGCACTAAATAACATTTCAAAAGGCTAATTTTCCCCTTTCAAAGAGCTGAAATTGAATAAGAAGTCAAATATGGATAATAAAACAATATTAAAGGGTATTTATTACAATGCAATATACATAAAATCTATTATGTTTAACCAGCCTTTTCAAATTTGTAGTAATATTTAATTTATTCAAACAAGAAATTTGGTAACTTCACTCCACTTAAAAGCATTTGCTCATTTACAGCAAGAAATTAAACACCTAGATTCCAATTTTAAGCATTTTAAGAGCATGAAGCCATGAGGCTAATTTTTATCCACAAGTTGTTTTTTCAATTATTTTTTTAGAAACAACAGCCACACTTAAAATGGTACAACAAAGTTTTTAAATATTCTTTTAACTTTCAATTTTAATTAAAATGGTTGAAATCAGTGTGACATAATCACTGGAGTACAATTTAAAATTTATAGATATAACTATTTAAAGTTAAGTTTCATTAAAATCATATACAACTTACCTTGTGATCTCCTACACCCATACCTTCACCGACTAGTTGGTATAGCACAGGAGGTTTGCCGTTTTCTAATGGATTCTATTT
The DNA here is from genome assembly GCA_019973975.1 of Trichonephila clavata. Lineage (NCBI taxonomy): Eukaryota > Metazoa > Arthropoda > Arachnida > Araneae > Nephilidae > Trichonephila > Trichonephila clavata. Next base: position 87,272 of record BMAO01034795.1, read on the forward strand.
TTAAAAAAAATAGTAAATTTACATGTGGGTTTTTAAAAATTCAAAACTCTAGGTTCTTGTTTGAAAAACAAAATGAATACTAAAGAAATATGGGAGGGGTAAAGTACAGAAAATTATTTCTGAAAATGAAAGTTGATACAAATGTTAAAATATATGCATTGGTTACTATTCTACTATAAAATCACTATTCTACTATAAAATCATTCATACTAAATAAGTTACTATATCATGTATAAAAGTACAATTAAAAAATACAAAAAGAAGTTATTTGATGCAAAATTTTATGAGGTGAAAGGGTAAAAAAAATTCTAAGGTCACTTAGGATGAACAACTTGGGTTTGTTTTGGGATACTAGAGAATTTTTTTTTTGCAGTTACCTACACACTGAAATACACTTTTCAAGTCTCAGCTTTAGAACTTTGAAATGCACTCTTATGAGAGAAGAGAAAAAAATACAAACTCTACAATAAAAGTTAAATACAAAACGTTTGTTTGAGAAAATTAACAACTATATAGATTCTCATTTAACTGTACTTCATGTTTTGACTATTTCTTCAAAAGTGAAAGATTTTTCATTATTATCATCAAAAATGCAATATTTTCACAGCATTTCATAACACCTTGGGGAAAAAATCATACCTTATTAAATATTTAAATTTTATGGTTATTCATAACAAAACATAATTTGGATAATTTCAAAATTAAAAATGCTACACAAGAAATTTATATATTAGTAAAATTTGATTGAATACAAACTACATTAATCTGTTAAGGAATATACAGTCATTCAAATGATTTTCAAAACATTAGAAAACAGAATCTAACTTAACAGAGTGTAATCAATGAAAGAAAGTGATGAAAATACTAAATTACAATTCTTTATTGTATAACAATATACAATTGTTGAAAAGCTTTTTAAAAGTAATAAGCTGACAATATAATACAATTAAAATTGGTTCAAAAGAACACTTAATTGTATATCTTTTTATAGTTTCCTTAACAAAACTTTATTCAAAAATTCTTTATAAGATATAAATTAATACACAGATCTTAATACAATATGCATACATCAAGAAATTTAACATTAAACTGCTTGAATAACATTAAAAAGGCAAGCAATAAATTTACAATAACACATACAAAGGTAAGAAGAATTTCTTTATTTTAAACAAATATCATTTTTGTAGTCATTTCATTTTCATAAATAGTACTCAAACTTGACAGTTCAGTAGAGTCCCGCAAACTGGGCCTACTGTCCACCAAAGGGTGGCCAAGTTAGTGAAAATGCCGGGTTATAGAGAATATGATTAAAAAGAATAAGTACAAATGCTTCTTCCTGTATTTATGTATGTATTATTTGCTTGAGAATAAATACAACAGAAAATAAGCTGCCCAAATACTCTTAAACAAATGAAGAGTATGTACTTTATGAAGGCATAGAGTGTTTATATACTATATGAAGGTGAAATGAATGAGTTTATGCTATACAGCAATTTACTTTACTTGATTAGATTACACCTCAGAAAAATACTTTCTGAAGGCATAAGCTGTCTATAAAGAAAACTAAGCAAATGACTTTGCACAACATGGCCCTCTTTTTTTTTTCAGAATGTGTATTGTTCTCTGTACTGCATTCCATGTTTGCTGTTTCATCATGACAAAGAAGCAGTAAGTCCATTACCAATGCACCTTGTTGTTCAAAATACTGAAGGGTGGTTTCGATAGCTTTTAGTAGCTCACTATGTGATATTTTAGGAGTTATATGCTATTTACAATGCCCTCATCTTTTTCTGGTTTTTTTAATTATCTGTGACAGCAGCAATAAATTCTGCATCAGACTTGCTTGGTATCATTCTGAAAACAAGCAAGGGTCTGGTGAAGTTACCCAGACTGCCGAGTTATCGAGTGTCGAGTTTTCGGATCTCTACAGTAATACTTTTTTCTCATATAGTAAAATTAAAAAAGAAATTTAAATCATAATTACCATATTAACAAGTGATAAAGCACTCCGGCTTAAGAAGATTCTGTCACACCAGGAAGGACATCTGGTTCTCATATAACTAGTCCCACTAGTATCTTCATTATAAGGATAGCTGAACAATTAAAGGATGAAAAATTTCTTGAATGACTAATGATATAGTTGATTCATCAAACATATGACAAATTATTGGCTGATAGGGTTTTCAATGAAAATTTTTTAAACCATATAGATAGAAAATTTTGAAACCATATAACACATGAAACTTCATTTTGTATTTTCAACATAAGAGATTTTTAGAGAATTAAGAAACATACTTGATGACAAATGAATCTATTTTTAATTTAAAAACATTGTATCACATCAATTATCAAATACTTTTCCAAATATATGACATATGCTTTGGGGGGGGGATTCAGTAAAAATTTAACAATGCTATGTCATTAAAAAACAACTGATATGCATACTAATCATTTATACTAAGACATCTCATTCAAAAGGGAAAAAATCCTGATTTATTTGTTAATGCAGTTCAAGAATTTATTTCAAATTACTCCAATGTGCAATATACACAGTTTTATTTTTACAATAAAACCCACAAGATCATTACTAAATATAAAATGCTTAGTTGTTAAAAAAAAATCAAACACATTTTAAAACTCCTACACCAAAACATATCCCCGATAACTGGAAAAAAAATAGTAAAAGTAAAAACAGGAAAATATGCTAATGTACTGCATATCATAATTTGTAAATATTATACCAAAATCAGTACATTTATTTATTTTTTATACATTAATATAAATGAAAAAAAAACATCAAAAATCATAATTGTATTTTCAATACACAATTATGGGATTGAGCCCTTGAGTTGGTGATGAATTGCTGGTTAATTTAATCATTTTAAATACAGAACATATCACTTCAGCAGATGATCAAAAAAAAAAAATTATTTGATCGGTTTGTCTTCCCTTGACATTTCATGAATAGATTTGTTTGAATTTTGATTTGTAATTAATTTTTGCTTCATTGTTGCGATGCGGTTTTTAAAATTCATTATAACAAAAAATGTTCACATATTAAATTGTAGCAAAAGAAAATTAATAACCATGTACCAATCTTCCACTCGATAGAAATAGTATTCACATTGCTAAAATGAACAGAGAACTGGAGAGAAAGAAAAAAAAATTGTAGTTTTCAGGTAAACATGTAGCAACAGATGCAATTTGAGTCAATATTTTAATTAGAAGTTGAGTATAAGTTGCTAGCAGAATTTTTCTGTGAAATTGTTCTGCTTAAATATATTAATAAATTAAAATATAACACCATATTTTTTAAAAAAAGTAAAATAGAAGAAACAATATTCTGTCAAAGATGTAATTATAAAATTCTGGAAATATAAAAAATATTATTTTGATAGTTTTATTGATCAATTAAAATTTTTTTTCCCCCTCACAAAAACAAAAAATTTACAAAAAGACATTTTTTTTTTCCTTTTTAAAGAAATACAAAATGACAATACACTAACATGTAGATATAAACTATTTTTCAAATCAGAAACATTAAGAATGCTTCTCAGCGAGGTGTTTTTCCAAATTTTCAATATAGTATCCTCTGTTCCAAAGCCAAAATTGAAAGTAATTAGATTTAAAAAGATATTAAAAAGTATTTAATTTATACTTCTAAAATTTACTACACTTATAACACCGATAAACTAAAATTTAAAAAAAAAATAAAGAATAACAATTTTAAAAATATTCAATCTCTATTTAAAAACAATAAAAGAATTTACCTGTATACATAAAATTATGCTGAAATGGTACAAGAAAAACCTTTTTAAAGTATTTTTTATAATAATTTCCAAATAAGATGATTTTGTTTAAAAAATTCATCTTATTTGAAAATTTAATTTTTTTTCATAACAAGTTCAAACTAGATTGTTTTTTTTTACATCTTACTCTACGAATATACTCAAATAAGTGAACAAAAATATGCTGAAAGCTTAATTTACCTCTCCATTTTTACAAAAATTACTTGCATTAAAAAGAATGAAAAATTTGAGAAGTTATTTAAACTGAAAATTATGCCATTCATCAAAATTCCATCAAGACAGGCACAATCATCTCAAATTAAAAGAATGAATATATATTCTTAATATAATTTTATTGCAACTTTGCTTTTCAGATGAAATAGTTTTACAATTTCCAACAAAAACAATTTATTAATTATATAATTAAAACTATTTTGGATAGAAACTTGCTTGAACATTTACTTTGAAAAGAATATATTTTTATGTGAAACTGAGCTAATGAATGAAAGAGGTTAATGATTAGGATTTGAAACAAAAACTTCTTGCTTATTTCAAAGATGCATTCCTTTTTAATTTCCTGTGTCAAGAGTTTTCTCAAAATTTTTTGCATGATAGTGAAAAAGTTTGAAATTCAAATGTGCAACACATATAAACAACCAATACCGTAAATTCTGTGTTTGATGTTATAGATAGCATGCCTTCAATTTTTAAAATCATGTGTAGCTAATTCTACCATTTAACATGAAACCAGTAAAAGAATGGTCTAATTTAAATGTAGATAATGAATTTAAAACGATTATAGTCTAATTTAGCTCAAAATGAGAGTAAAACACAAAGTACAGTATTTTCAAAACTACAGTATCAATTCATCAACAAGTAAAGTGAAAAGGCTAGAGCAAAAACAAATGAAACCAATAAACAGAAATGATGTCACTTTCCTTGCTCATTAACCAGCTGACTGACATTTTGAAAATTATATTGAGACAAAAATATATTCTTTATGACAAACAAAAGTACCTTTCCAATGAGGCTATGCATATATGGACTGGTGAAAAATTGCCTCAAATAAAAAATACATCCAAACAATTATGGTAGTTGTTTAATACTTTAAAGCTCTAGGAAATTCACCATTCCTTCAAAAGATCTGATACATCAATATAACCAGATATTTATATTCCACATTTTGAAAAAATGCAAAATAAAACTTTAACATAACCAAAAATCAATCATAATTTTATTACAAGATAACACAGTGCAAAAGCTATAAGAATTACTAATGGAAACTCTTTGCAAGCTGCCACATTCACTGAACCCTACTCCCCCTGACTAGTATTTTGAACATCAGTAGAACTTGAAATAATGCAAATTAGCTTTTTTTGTAAGGAGAAATTCTAATCCACATGCCGCTGAAAATGCATTCAATATATTATCAGCTTTCGGCAGCCAGCATCTGACAACAGCTAAGTACCTTTAAAATGGCACAGGAACAAACACTTGATGTTTGATGTAGACCCAAGAGGAAAAAAAATTGAGTACAGTGATGTCACAGCTGTGAAGAGGTCATTGATGAAGAGCAAGATCTGGGGATACTTGGCACCAATCCATAGCTGTTACAATTTATCATTTAAAATATTTTTTTCCATTTATCTTCCCATGGAAAAAGAATGGGCCCAAAATTTTGTCAAGAGCCTTCTTTGAAAACTTTCCAATGTTATTTTTTAAAAATTTCTGATGGACAATAATGTTATATCTTATATTTTGATTTCTTTAAAACTCCTACTAAGTTGGATACTCATTTATGTACATCCCCTATGTGCAAACTAATATGAATAAAGAAAATTCATAAAATGAAAACAAAATTATAACAAAAATTTTTTTTACATTTTACCAATAAATTCCAGTATATCAATTACAATAAAAATTTTAATATAGCGACACAAAATGAAAATACACTAGCATATTTCTCCCCAATTAAAATACTATAACAAATAAAGAGTGAAATTCATCTTACCTTGGAGGGAATGAAATTTCAAATTCAAAAAGATCCTTTTCAAAGGATTTAGGTTCTTTATCATACTCCAGCAACTGAAACATAAAAATATTTTAAATTTATGTATGTGTATTTCAAAAAGGAACTTAAAATTAATTTTTAAAAGGTAGAAATTTTCTGAATGTTAAAATTACAGTCTAATACGAGTTTACAATTCAGTATGAAATCAAGTTCTGAAACTGCATGTATCAAAATGTAGTAAAATGTATAAGCACTTGAAAATCTTCCATCCTTTAAAAAGGACAGAAATCTCCATACTCTTAAGTGAAAATTATTTTTTAGATTCAAATACTAACCCATTTTTCGTTACCCGCAAAAGTTGCTTCATGTTCATCCAATTCAAAATATTTTTTCCCCAAAGTCAGAACAACCTACATTGAAAAATTGAAATAAGAAGATCAAGGTCTAAATATTGAAATAAAAATCTTTACAAATATTTAATACTAGATTCAGCAAATTTTTAATTTATTTCGAGGTTTGTAATGGAAGCAAACAATTATCAAAAAATGTCAGAATGATCATATTCTGCCACACATTTATAGAATCTTTAATTTAGAACAAATTTATTCTGAATAATAAAACAACTGAGAAGGAGAAAAAGGTTTAGGCCACCAATTTTGTTCAAACATGGCACATTGACAGGCAATCTTTAGTACAATATATAATCTCGAAACAAAATGGTACATTTCAGATTTTCAAAAAAAATTGCATTTAAAATTCCCCAACTCTTTATACTATAACTTGCCTAGCAGCAATGCTGATGGTTATATTGCATATAAGTTAACTCTGTCCACCTGAGTTTGATGCTTTTGCTACATCCTCTACAATGATTCTTTTTTTTAAGGAAATTTATTTTTTAATATCTCAAATAAAAATGATTTTATTTCCACACACAAAAAAAAATGTGTAATATGCCATTCATTTTCTATATATTCATTTAATATATTACTTATTTATTTAGTAATCCACTAAACATATAATTCTGAAGTAAAATAAGAAGTTTAATTAAGAAATATTAATCTTTATATATTTTATTAAATATGATTATAAGATAATAAATATCACACAAAATAAAACTACTACTTTAAAAGACAATTATAATATACAAATCAATGAAGAAAATTAATTGCTGCAGTAAAATAAATTTAAAATTATGTTAAGTTTTTTTACGCATGTTTATATTATTCAACAGCATGTTTCAAAATAAATACATAAAGAGTATTTATTAATAAATTTTTTAATAAAGTTTGAGGCCACAATATATCAGGTGATATTCATATTTATCTATCAGATAAGAGATAGAAATAAACTCATACAAAACTTTACACAACTTTTCAAATAACTGAAATATTACATAACTTTATTTTGAAGTTTCATTATATACCTATTGTTTTATTCATGCTGCACTTTAAAACTACATAAGGCTGTTGACAACAGACTTTGCAATACATTGGAAGCACAGCCAAGTGAAGAGGAAGACTTCCTGACCAGGAACATTACTCTCTAAACTCCCACACCATACCCTTTGAAAGACTTTGAGCCTTGATAGATTAAACATGCATCAGCTCCTCTATGCAGCAGTGACACCAATACTTAAAAGAATGAGGCCACACTTATGTTAAGGGACGTCTTAAGGCATTGGCCAACTGGGCCAGGGCGTCCCACTCAGTGGGGGCCTTGTTTCGTTCTCGACTCTGTCTTAATAAGATCACAATCCAAAAAATTTTAATGGTCAAATATTATTTTTGTACATATTCTCCAAAAAATAGGGAATTTCAAACTTCATGCCAACTGGCAAAAGTGGCAAGACCTGTATTATTATGTGATGACCGTTGTTTCATGTCTAGGCCTAATACCATAAACAATCATTCAACTCATTTAGTCGAAATGTGGCCATCTGTTGAGCTTGTTTATGCCTAGGTTCTACAGATTGTGAATCGTGCACATTTATTAGTTTCAAATTACTGTTACGAGTATTTGACAATGTATGGTATGTATTGTCTACTTTTAAAGATCTCAGGTAGGGCCTACTTTTGCGTAGGGGCCCAGGGCCTCAAAAACTCTTAAAGAGTTATCTGGGCCCAGGGCCTCAAAGAGTCTTAAGACGTTCCTGCTTATGTTGTATATGCATATTTAAAAAGTTTTGTTCCTTCCCTGTCATAGTATATACAAATCTTTAATATAATCATTCAACAACTTAATTATTTTTATATTTCCTTAATGATAATAAGTAAGGGAATATTCAAATTTAACATTAAGCTTTCACATAAATTTCTTAAAAACTATAGAGCAAACAACATGTTTGGATATAAGGTGTGTTTCATATTAGTAAGAGTAATTATTTCATATTTCTTTTGATTTATAACAACTGAATGAAATAGGCAAACTCCCATTCTATATTTTATTAAATTCAAAGTGTACTTTTCTATGAATAAATATTTTTTCTTTTTTGTTTTCTTAAAAAATCTTATTAAAAAACTTTTTTGGTTGATCATTGAGTTTAAAAAATAAATTTGAAAAATGTCTAAAAAGTTAGATATTTATGTATAGTCTAAATGTGTTTAATGTGAAGGCAAGTCAGCACTGAAAATTTTTTCAATAAATTTATTTCAATATGAATATTGAAAAATTAAATAATTTTTTATACAGTTGTTGGATTCTTTTTTTTTTTTTTTAATAATATAAAACCAAACTTGAAAAAATAAATCTCTTACCTTATCCTCATTTAGCTTGTCTTTATATAAAATTTTTTCAAGTTCATTTTTGGCACTTTTTACATACACAGGTATGGCTTTTTTTGTAAGTTTCTATGAAAAAGAAAAATGAATATAAATTTATGTTAGCAATTACAATTAATAGTTTCACAGGAATTTTTAACATATAAAAATGTACTTTAATAGCAATTGTTTCAAAAAAGAATTTAACATTGAGATATAAGTGAAGGCCTTCAATAAAAATTGTAGGCAATAGATGGTCAAAAATATTTATGAGATGCAATTTAAGAAAGGTACGGTTGATAAGAAATTACATTAATGAAGCAAGAAATTAATAAATTGAAAATTCATACTCTGTACCTGTACAAGACCTTTAGTATCCAGGCGGAAATTAAAGTCACCAAATATGAATAATGGTACTCTTTCATTGCCCTGATTGAACCTGAAACAAATAATAAATTTTTAAGCAAACAAAAAAAATCTATAAAATATTAAAAAGTTGACAGACTTTCTTAATTATACATAAAATATAAAGAAAAGTTGAGATTTCGGAGAAATGAAATCTTTATTGGGTTGTTACAGTGAAAAAATAAATTTTTTGATATTTCAATCAAAAGTAATAGTCTCTTAGAAATAAGCCTGATTGAAAGAAAAATTAACCAAAAGTTATAGTACACACTCGTTTTTTTAACACACATGCAGCATGCTATCTGTCAAAATCAATTATTTGACCTCTGGGAATATGACTTGATAGCCCTAAATCTTTTTGGATGAGATAAATCTTTAAGCAAGTTAATTACCTGATAAAAATACTTCATTTTTTCAATTGAATGCTGTTACATTTCAAAGCCACATAAAGACATTTGGTGACATACATCGTAATTTTAACAACAGTTGAGGAGGATGCCATTTGAGTTGTCTCCATACCCACCACATTAACATGATGACTTTATGCTATGGCAGATTTAATGCACATCAACCTCTCTACATGGTGCAACTTCAGAGGCATCAGGGTTCAAACTCGTGATTTGACAACGTTGGCCACAAGTTTGTGATTCTAACCAATAACCAACTGTGGTCACATGTTACTGCAGGAAAATGAGTTCTAAGAGAATTCTACAAAAGATAATTTTAAGCTTTTTATAATTTTTAAATTATCTCAACTATGATTCCTATTATTAGTATGTTTCACTGAAACTAAGTTAACACTGATAACATATTTTCACTGACACTACATACTAATATGTAATTTTTCATTCATTGCATACAATCAAAAGTATTTATTCCTAGTTCTTTTTTAAAAGTGAAATAAAATTATTACCTTTGGAAAGTATAGACCAAAGCAGTTTGTCTTACTTCACTGTATCTTGAAGGAAACTATAGGAAAATTAAAAGTAAATGCATTAAACTATTTTTTTCCTACAAAGATTAGAAGGAAGGGAAATTAAGGAGTATGGGAGGGATCACATCAAGCTTTTACATGCTTTAATCCATAAGTGAAAAATAAATTTTAGTTAAATGAACAGATTAGTTAAAACATTGATGGAACAAATTATTTTCAATTATCAAATGAGAATTGATTAGAAATCTTTACATAGATCCTTATAACATTGAGTTTAAATTGATTGCATCAAGTTATTTGGATCGTTTACTTCTATGTCAAAAATGCTCCAGTTTAAATCAAAATGATGATAGAGTATTTACGTTACAATTAAATTAGCAATAGGCATTTACTATGCAAAGACCTTTAATTTATAACATTAAATCAGCATTAAAATCGCAACATTTCAAACCAATTCCAGAAAAAAAGTTCTCAATACATTCATTCTTATAGAACAAAAAATTAGAATTTTTTCTAGCTAACAGCATTCACAAGAGCAATAGACTTAATAACAAAACTTCTATTTACAATAATTTTAAGTATTCACCAAGTATCCCAAAGTTACTAAACAAAAATCTAAATGTTATCAAAAATTTGGTTTCATTCATTCAGCTATATCAACTGGATTCTTAGTATTCATTGAATTAAATTAAAACCACAAAAGCATATTATAGCAGGTAACTTTGAATTTTTGACGAGTGACAATTCAGATTGATACTTTACATTCCAAACTCCCAAAACCATACCTTTATATTCATTTTTTAGTGCAACAGTATTTTATTCTGAAGGCATATTTAAATACAATTAAATTAAAATTATTAAACCAAAGCAATATAAAATATAAACAATCGACATCTTCCCTCAGTGGGCCACAGTAAAATAATCAAAAACTGACTGGCCTGCAGCAATAAAAAGGTTGGGAAGCACTGTTATACGTGATTCAATATACTTTCGTACCCAAATTACAATGCACACAATCATAATCAAGAAAAAAGACAAAAAAAAGTTTATTTTATTACAAGACTAAAAATTTAAAAAAAAAAAAAATGTTTTATTCCTTTAGAAAATTTTTAAAGTAAAATAACTGAAAATAACATTTTAATAAATGGATTCAGTTCTTGGAATTATTAGCAAAAATTTTATTCATTAGTTAAAGCATTCAAATACTCTCATTTTATAAACACTTTCTAATTCATTGGATTTAATTATAACTTATGTAACATTTTATACTGTTGAATAAATACTTAAAAAGTATGCATTTTAATATTAACAAACCTTTTCAATGGCAGTGAAATTACATGCATCATGAAAAAGATGAATATTGACTAGATCAAACACTGCACAACCAACCCTCCATCTTGTCCTCATGAAACCTTTTCTTGATAACTTACTCTGCAAATTAAAATAAGAAATTTTCATTTAATATGGCTTTATTGTTCTTTAAAATATATTTCTAAAAGAGGATTTCCACCTGCCACCTAATGGCTTGTAGAAACAGACAAAATGGGAAGGGAGAGGATAAACATTTTTTGTTGTCATAACGAGATATCTGCTTTTCTCATAGTAAGTGACAGATTTAATTCGGAATATATCAAAACTAGGTTCAGAAAAGGTTAGTCCCTTGTAAATTAATTTAGTTACACTTTGAGTTATCTTTTTATTATGATGCCATTCAAATCTGAGCCAAGATATGCAACAATTATAGTTATCTTAAACAGCTTTATATATCTGTTTTTATTTTGCTGAGAGAGCTTACAAGAAAATTTTATGCATGAGAAAATGACCACAAGATTTATTAACTTGTATTGAATAACAGGATTATGAAGTTGGAGCATGCCTAAAAGTCACATGCTGATATACTACTGCAGTAGGACATATTGCTGATGTAGATTGTAGTGATGCTCTGGATCAACCTTCCAGGAAGTGTGTTTTGCTCTAGTAGGTTAAACTATTTACACATGAAACACCAGAAATGATGCAAAATATTTCAGATATTCATTCTGAAACAGACTCTGTGTGTAGTGAATGATAAATAACATAGTCCGTAGTTCTGTTCATAACAAATTTTATGAAGACAATTCGAACGTCCACATAGAGAGTACATTGAATGGTCAAACACAATAAATAATTTAGTTTTTATTTTACATTCCCCAAAAAATCTTACAAAGTAGCAAATGATTTATTATAAGTGCAAGGATTGTAAAATAGGACTGTGCATAGATATCTGGTTTAAAAATTTTTAAACTAAAAAAAAAGTTTTTAAGTAAACATTCAGTGTTTAAATATACGTTAAAAGACTGAATAGTAAGCAAAAATGTAAAAATACGTATTTAAACAAGAAATAACTTGTATAAATAAAGTATATAAACACAAAATATATAAAACATATACTGTGTATATACTATACAGAGTATTTTGAAACAATATGTTGATCTTTTGGTATATTTTCATGGATTTAGGAATAACAGCAAAAAACCCTCTGCTGTTACAGTGACATTTGCGAAAGAAACCTCCACTTATAGCCAAGGCCATCTTGATTCTATCAAACCTCATCATTGATCCCTTAAAAGGAAATCATGTATTAAAGGAGGGACACATTTCTCCCAGGTTATGACTATTACTTGGCCTTCCATTTGGTGTGCTTGAGACATTGCTGTGAATTCATGCTCAATGTTATTATATAATGTATATTGAGTTTTCATCATTTGAAATTACTACATATAAAAAGAAATAGGTACGATGTTTATGTTATTGTATAACTTCATTCTTCTGTCATTATTGAATTCTTTTAGTTTTGAGGATATAGAATAATAAATTAATGCATTTATAACATCGCTAATTATTCATAAATTAAGATATTCTGTTTTGTGAGAATTAATGCTTAAATTTATATTTTTTATTCCATCAAATCCTAATTATCTCACAAATATATTTAGTTTTTTTATTAATAACTTAACCAAAAGTGTTCCTCTAATAAACCAAGGCAACTTTATGTTTCTATATTTTTTGGTTCCCCAAATGATGAACAGCAGATGGAAATATGGAAAAAGACATTTCCAAGGGAATTTAAAAATACTTTCAATAGTGTAGTGTGCATTAAGTATTTCCGTGTGAATCTTGTGAGAAAAAATAAGAGTATATTTTTATAATTGTATTATAAAAATACATAGAATCTATCTAAAATAATCAGAAAATGAGTATTCTTGCATTTTTTCTGGCTGTCCATTCAATTTGAATGAGAGAATTAAAGGAAGTAAGAAACTATCAGATGAGCAACTGATAACTATTTTCAGTATGAAAGATGAAATTGGTAGTTTTGAAAATTTAAAAGAAAATCTGTCAATGTGAGAAAATTTTATATCTGATTTCTTACTTAAAAAAAATATTCTAAAACATAATTGTGAATTAAATATACCTTCTATTGGGAAAATTATTAATAATCCTCCTCAGTTAATATATTTTAGTATAAATTGCTAAATATTCTTAATACAGTAGATATCTTTGAAGAAATCTGCTCCATTAATTCTGTTCCTCATCATGTTATGGCTGTTCAATCTTAGGAAAGGTATATATGTAATGAAGACTATTTGAGGCAGCAAATTTTGTAATAAAGCAAACGAAACTACAAAATTTGAATAAACATAGCCGTAAGTACAGCAGAAATTTAATGTCTTTCTTTCTGCATGTATAAATCTACTGCTCACTCATAAGGGATAAGAGAAATAATTCTTTCAAGTTTGAGGCAGTTGCATCTGGATTAAATGTTACTCCCGGTTTGTCAAACTCTGGCTAATGAAAACTCTCCACCAGGCAGATGTAAAGAACTAAAAGACCATGAGAAACAGGTAATACTATCAAATGATGAAACACTTTCATAAAATCCTTGATCACATCTAAAAGTAATAAAATTTTTGTCACTCATGAAAATGGTACGTTTTTCAATTGTTTGCATTGTAAGTCGTAATAATAGAATCAACAGAAACTGCTTTTCTAAATTGTGTAATAGTACCATACAGGAATCAGAATCCCGCTAATAATGCAAAAAATATCTTATTTTTGATCTCGTACATCATATCAAATATATACATAAATACATAATTGGTTGAGTTAGAAGCATGCTGATACTTCTTTTAACATATCCTGATCCTTCTGAATTTTGTCAAATCCGAAAAGCAACTTTCCCCCCATTATTTATAACGAAGAAATGAGCAATATTAAATTGGCTACTAAATTAAGTTTAAAGGCTTTAAAAACAAAATGTCAAATTAGTTTTAAAATATTTTAAAGAAAGCAATGTGACAGCACTTAATAATTACAAATTAGGATATCCAGAAATGTTTAAAGAGATTGCAATATTCATCGACCATATTTCAGATTTCTGAAAAATAATGAATATTAAAAAATCAATCAAGGGTCAAAATCTTAAGATTGAAAATAGTATAGCCTTTTCATCAATAGATAATAGATTTTCCTTCTCTTTCTTTTCAAAATTTCTTCAGTGGCTGGACTGCTGGACAATTTTTAAAATAATCGAGAAGGTTGTTTGAGCAAGGGAAAATTTTTTGCTTTGAGGCATACGGTTAATACCGCCCCAGAACTAAGAAAGTACCTTTCCACAGAACAAAATTTCAAATATATTTTAACTGGAAAGTTTCAAACTGGTAATTTAGAAGCCAGATTTGAGCAAATGTCTGGTTCATACTATCATGTCACTGTGCATGAAATTTTGCAAGCTGAAAAAAATTATGCATTGAAAGTGCATAAATATGGTACTACTTCACTGACAAATTTAATTTTAAATAAATCAGATGAGATATTTAGTGTTAAAGTAGACATTAAGTTTTAATGCACAGAGTGTAGATTAATATGAGCATAATATAAAATTCAGGTGCTCTGATTGCAAATATATATTTACTTTAGATTACAAGATCAATTTCAACTCAGAAATTATCTAAGGGACAAAATATGTGAGACTTCTGGGAAGAGGAGGTTTAAAAAATGCCCACAGATGCTATAAAAGTCATTTCAACGCAATATTTCTTTTTTTAATTTGTTAATATCGAAAACATTTGGATCAAGATTTCTCAAAGTTGATTGCCAATTATTTTGTTTTGCAAGCATAACAGAAGCCTATCTGGAATTACATGTGGAATATCTTGTATTCGTTTCATTCATCTTGTGTAAAACTGTAACACATCTGCATTTTTATATTTTTAAAAAAATATTCACTACATTTGGAAATATATGCTGAAATAATTATTCAAAAAAAGCACAAAGAAATTTTTTTTAAAGTGAAGTATAATTAAAAAATAAAAAATTTAAGGCCAGTTGAATTAATATTTGCTTTTTATACTTCTGTTTTGATTTATTTTAAAACTATATTTTATGAACATGTTTGATAGTTTTCATAACTATTATTTCAAGAAATATTTTATTTATTTACATTATTTGATTATATTATTTTCATGAAGATTTTAGCATTTGAAGTAAGTTGAATGTAAAATGTTACTTTCTAATTAAATTTTTTTTGATTATTAGATATTTTTACCCAAGCAAAAAATTAATTCTTCATGCATAAAAATGATGTAATTTATGTTTTAAACATCATCACACATGAATAATGGCTAAAATCTGGAAACCTATAAATACATTGTCTCACTTGCAATATTTTGATAAATCTTCTTGATTATTTATAGATTAAGTATTCTTTACTAATGAATCTATTTAAATTATATAATAATTGTGGTGTCTAAAACTGTTTTTGTAACTTCTATATTTACATATATTTTTGTATGCATTTAATTACAATTCTTAATCTTTCATTATGATTAATTGATTCTGTGAGTATAAAAAAATGCCATTTTACAGAAAAATAAAGCTTCAGCAAAATGTTTAATTTTTATTATTATTTATAAATATGCCTCTGATGCTTTACTTTCCATATTTTCTTTGCAAGTAAATGTTTTTTTATTATTATTTGATTTGATTGAAATAAATTATTCTATATTGATTCAATTTTTTCTGAGATGTTTCCAGGTATTATGAGCATTTCATGAGAGGTAATTGTCTCTTTTTTGCTGGAAAATATATTCTGTGTATAGGGGAAAAGAAAAGCGTTAATAAATCAATTCTTTTCTGAAATAAGTATATTCTTTGCAAATAGTATCAAGGTCTCTTTGCATTTCAATGCCTTAAGAATAGTTTTACAGATAAAAGTGTAATGCATGGTTTCATGCTTCAGAAAGGCATATACATATGCCAGGGACAGTTAATGTACTGGCAGAGCAAGGAATATATATACACCCACAGCAAATAAGGATTTAAGTAGTCAAATAAGTGTTCAATAAATAGGCTATAAAATTATGCATAACAATAAAAAAAATTTTAAAAAAAAGACAAACATTTATATTGAATTGAACAAAATTTAATTTATTGAAAAGAATTTCTAAATTCCCATTTTAAACCAACAATTTTATTAAATAATATTTTTAAGAATTAATGAAGTACAACAGTTAATTAACCATAATATTAAATTAATTACATACCTAAGATTATATATTTTTAAAATTTTACATTATGATAAGTCTATATTATATTGTATTTTTCAAAACCTGCTTTCTAAAAAACAGTATGTCATGATTTAAATAGGTTATGACATATATTAATAATTATTAAATATTTTTTTATCAGGCAGAAAAGAAAATCTAAAGTTCTGATTTAGTAACGTATAATAACCATCATTTAAATATATAATTTAAGCAATATCAAGTTAAAAATTAATTAGGGTTTTATAAAATTAAATACTTAAAAATCTTCCAAAATATCAATATATTAACACAATGCATAGTAAATGAAATTCTAGAATGAATTTAAATTTGTTACTTCAAAATTGTCTTTTATTTAACATTTTTGTTTGCATTTACAATTGATTAGAATAATACATTTATAAAAGAAATGGTAGCATGAGAAAGTTACATACAATTTCAAGAAAGAAGGCTGATAAAAGTAAAGTTCTAGCTATTAATTAAAATCTCAATGTGGACTGAATGGAGTTCTATAACTTGTTTGGATTAAACAAAATGATCTTTCACATGAGCCAAGGTGGCATAGTTATCTATTGTTAACCCTCCGCATACGGGTAAAATTTTATACTTTCCAGTCTTGAAATACGGGGCAATTATTTTTATACTTTCTTTATCTACATATGTTACAATTCACATCTTCATCAGTTGTTTTAAAACAATACAAGAATTTTAATAGCTTTTAAGTTTTCAAAAAATATATAATACGGCACCTGCTATTTCAGCGGGCAGGGGCTAAAAGTTAAAAATTTCACACAATATTTTTATTTTCAGATGAATATAATTTTTAAACATTTTATCTCAAAAAATGTTACAGAAATTTTGGAATAAAACAGAAAGAAAAAAAAACATTTCAAGGGAATATACTGTTTCCATGACAAATGTCCATTGTAAATCATGAGTGATTCATCTACAATCTTTCTAAAGAGTTCAGTAACATGATAAATTTTCCATAAACTTAGAGCAAGGATGAGTTGATCAAAATTTCATTATTGACAAAATGGAGATTTCTCATCAACAAATAAAAACGATCACACTTCATAATTTTTGAAATACTGGCATGTTTATAGATTCTCTTTCCGACCAATACCAATGATAATCTGGTTTTTTTACTAGACTTTGCAAAAATAAAAGGGCAAAAAATAACACCATTTCATCAATATTTGTTGGAATTCAGGATTTATGCTTCCCTAGATTAGTAAAGTGATGTTGAGAGGCAAATCAATATGTTTCAAAAAGCATGCAAGCTCACAAATATTCTGAGGATAAAATCAAACAAGAGAAAAAAAAAATCTTGAACCCTCTAGTGCCAACTGGAAGCGAATATAAGCATCAAATGATGTCCCTATAACCTACACAGGGAAAGAGCAAAATCAGTACTGAAGTAAGGGGGGAAAATTCTTCGCCCGCAATTTTCACAGGACCCGTAATCTGGGACAAAATTTATACCCCGCTCAAATTGCTGGAGCCATATGCGGAGGGTTAAAAAAGAAAAAGTTATGGAGCTACTAAGAACATATAACAGTTTTGCCTTTATTTTATTTTAAACTTGCTCACAAGAATACATGATGTACAAGTTCTTTACATTAAATGTTAAATCAACAAAAAACTGATATAAATGTTCTAAATAAAATTACTACTGAACACTATTTCAAATTTTAAGTTTCGAGCTTAAAAATTTATTCAAATTTCAAGAAATTCCATTGATTAGGATGGGATTTTATTTTGAAATTTCATAAATACCTAAAAAGAGTACAAAGTCATTTTTTATTCTTCGTGTGTATAAGGGGAGGGGGATAGGCGTATACTCAAAACATATTAAAGCATGCTAATTGATCCTGCCCAGCATGGCATACTCAAAATAAATTAAAGTATATTTATTTGAACAAATATGAATTTACAGTACATCAGTAACAATATAAATGATAGTGATATTTAAACTGAAAAGCATCAGAAGATGGTTTCAAAAAAATATTTCCCAGCACAAAAAGATCAGATTTTCACATTTGTAAAAACATTAATTTCAATATGTAATTAAATAATTGGTTAGTGTGGCAATAAATTTTGATTTTTTTTTTTTACATTTATTTAACACAATCATTTTTAAAGTGAATACTAGCTAAAAAACTTTCTGATAAACAAAATACCTCTGGAAACAGCATCAAAGGAAATTTTACTTTCTCTTTTGTTCCCACTTCTTCAATATTGCCATTATGGACTTCTTTACCAGCTGCAGATTTGAATTTATTCTCTACAATATAAATGATTGCTACAGTTCAATAATGTATACATTCACATACATATATATATTTTAAAAAATAGCTTAAAATTTTTAAATTTTAATGTAAAACTAATTCTACTCAACAAAAAAGAACCATACATTTATTTTTTACAATGATGCATTTAAATAGTGAATAAAACATCCCTAAAACCATGCTTTTCTTCAAAATTTAAAGTGAAATAGCATCCTATTACAATTTTTGAAATTTAAAACTCAGTACAATATTTTTTCTACACTTAAATCAATAATTAAATAAAAAACAGTTTTACTTCTATAGTACACTTACTTAGTAAAAAGGTTTTACCACAAACTGCATATTACAAAACAAGCTATTTTCCTCCTGCAGTTCTGAATCACACAATGAACTTAGATTTCAAAATTTCTTATTTTAAAAGTCAACTCTCTGCTTAAGCAGCTGAAAATGTTCTGAATTTGAAATAAAGAATTAAATTTCTGAGGTATTTAAAAATTTAACTTTCTCACTAGCAACCAATATGAGAAACTGAAAGACTAGGATAACTCAACAATCTTATACTTAATCAAACTGAAAAGGGTACATAGAACATATGATAATTATTTTTAAAATAAATACAAATCAGGACTAGAATGTATGATTAAAAAAAATTACTTCACAAAACAAATGCATCTACAAAAAGAACAGTATTATAACAGACTCTACATACCACATTTATTCTTTAGTTAAAAAAGAATTCTTTAAACTTTTAAATAATTGAAAATTAAGCATAGGAAAACAATGTAACTGTAATTACAAATATACATCACTTTCTATATTTTTTCAAAAAAATCTATAAATATTTTAAAAACTAAAATTTTTTTCTTTTTTGGAAAATTTAAAATTGTAAAACAATTGGTGTATATCTAATAATTTTACAGAAATTAAAAAAAAAAACAAAAAAACTCTACAGTTAAATTTCAAAAATCAAGCCAGTTAATTAAAAAGTACAAAATGTTTAATGCTATTAAGTAAAAAATATTTTTTACCAATGAAATCCCATATCTGTACATCTTTTAGGCTATTATGTACAAAATAAAGGTTACCAAGAGCCTATGGGAGAAAAAAATTTAGGCGTTCAATACAAAATTATATAAAAATTCACTGTCACAAGTGCTAAAACAAATATATGCATAAATAAACTTTAAAATCCTTATAAAAAAACTTTTACAAAAAAGTTTAACCATTTGATTATTTATAACTGGATGTGTTTTTTCAATCATATTTAAAAAAATTCTATTTTAGAAGTGCTCAGTTAGTAAATAGTCTATTTACATTTTTCATGTCGTGTTTATAATAGTTCATATCCTATAAATTATACAGAATACTTTTTTAACCACATTTTTGTAAAACAATATTTTTGAATAACTCTCAGAATGGAAGTAAAAATTCAAATTCAGATTTTATATATTTGAATTAGCCAACCCAAATGACCTCATGGGCCACTTCGAAGAGACATTTTTATTCTGTGGACTGCATATAAAAATACGTAACATTATATTAGATTTGGACCCATTACAAACATTTATTGGAGTGAAAATTTTAAACAGAATGATGTATTATTATTGTTTTTCAAGTATACAAACATAGATAACATAATGATGCAATGATCAAATAATGATTAAGAAATAAATATCTCACTGATAAAATAAATTAAGTCTTTCTTATTTTTGCAAGTTGATCTCAATGGGTGTATTTATAAATTGCAATTCATGTTGCAGATTTTCATCTGTTAAGTTTGAGTGCTATTTATATTTCATAAATTTCATTAAAAAAAAAGATTAACGGTAATAGAAGCAACGTGATAAAACAGAAACAATTATGGAATTTGTAAAAAAACCCACAAACAAAAATATCACACCTAATAGTCACATCTTGCAAAGTTGTAATGAATCTTGAAGGTCAAAAAATTACTCAAGCTCTGGACTAAACATCATCCTAGAACAAAATGATCCTCCCAATTTCCAGCAATTGCTGCTTAATTTTATATTTACAATGTTCAATGGAATTTACACATTGGGGAACATATCTGCCAGTGTGAAAAATGCATATATCACTATGTCACACCCCTTCTACTTTTTGAAATTAATTATACAATTAAATACCCTTTTTTTAAATTTCTTTATATGTTTGGCCATGAGAGAAGGAAAGAATACAAACATGTGCAAAACACAAGATAAGTTGAGTTATAAACAATTGCTACAAAAGGGGAAAAAAATGCTTTGCTTAACAAAAATGTGTTTATGAATCAGTTAGGAGCTAATAGCTAAAAAAATACAAACTTCATGAATTTTTAAAAAATTTACTGGCAATGAGATTTATGGTTTTTACCTGCTTCACCTATAGGTGAAATAGTTCTGGGTCATGAGAATATAAAATGATAAATAAGTGTAAAAATGAAGAATCTAGATGTGGACATGCACCAAAAGGCTAAAAAGTACAACTTTTATGCATATGTGAGCATATTTGTATATATAATCCATGAAAGATTAGATATTTATCAACAGCTATGCATAACAAATTATCTAATGGAACATTCAGTGATATGCAATAGTAGCTAAATCTCAAATCTTAGATTGTTGTTGTCGTGTATGACAGAATGCAAAGGTGTATATAACAAAATAAAGATATAGTCAAATATTGCCAAAGGCGTGAATCACTGCCGTGGCAACATCCATGGCACGATCTGAGTATAGGATGTCCATGCTGTAGTCATTGTCTATTTTAAAAAGGGCACCAACAATGGAGGGACAGCTGAAAAGGTGTTAGGGATCCAGTTGCTAGCCTGGGAAGTGCCTGCATTCCACATATGATCTGGATCCATCAAGAATCATTAATCAAGAAGACGTCTTAGATTAATTTTTTTACATGACTGCACTAATGGAAGAATAGTAAGAGTTCATCAAGTTGAATTTTTAACACTCTATAAAAAATAAGCTAATAAATATTTTCAGAATTATGTAGAACAGAAATAATGATTTTAGATATTAGAAAGAAAAAAAAAAAAAAAAACAACAATTTTGTGCATGAACAGGAATTCCATTTCCCCAGTTTTTTGTTTTAATGAAAAAGATTTGTAATAAAACATGTTTCTAAAATGAGTAACATTTTGAAAAGCTTTAATGGTTATACTCATTTAAAAGGATTACAAATATTTTATGATTGTTTATTAGAATTGCACTAAGATACAACAAAAAGACTATAAGTAATTGTTCTTATAATACAAAACAATGGTCAAATATTGAGGATAACACAAAAGTAACACCACTCTCCCAAATTCTGATACCATGCCAATTGAGAACTTCTTCACCCTGACAGATTTAACATGCTTGAACTATGCCTCTATATGATGAGTCTTTAGTAGTATAAGGATTTGAATCCATGGTAAGAATGCCAATTATGAGCTCATAGCCATGTCCACTCAGTCACATAATGCTTTTAAATTAATTTGTCATAATTTTTCTGCCAACATTTCTTAATATTACACATGTAAAAAATTTCTTAAAATGACAAGTAAAATTAAGGAATTCTTTGACAGTGCTGACTTTTTCAACAAGTTTTAAACTTTACAACAAAATGGTTTTTAAAAATTTATATTTCAAAGTTGTTATGCAAAAGGTAGCAAGGATACTTATATAGTTCTTCGCACAGTTTAACATAAAGGTATATACACCAGTCAAACCTCAAACTATTGCCATTGAAAATCAATATAACATCTGTACATATATTTTCCTCCCTTTTTAGTTATTCCAATTTTTATAATTGTCATTTTATTAAATTACAAGTTTGAATCTATACAATTCCCCTTTAATAAAGAAAAATTGACATGTTTCAAATAACATAAATGCCTATCATATTTCCATGTATATGCTTAGAATTATGTTAAAATGATGGGGTTAGCTTATGGATGGATGTTAATTTTAGAAAAAAACATATATGAAAATCTTTTTTTTTTTAGTATTTTCTATTAGCCATGTGCCACGCAATTTTAATATTTTATTTTAATTTTTAGGTTGTTTTGAACAAAACTGCAAAAAAAAAAAGTCACATAGTAGCAGACAAAAATTTGAAAAAACTTGTGTGACTATCCTTTTAATTCATTTTTTCTGATTTTTTTTAGATCAAGTAAATATTAAACATTATATGAAAGTTGAAATTATTAGTACCGTGTATTTTGCTGTATCTGTGAAATTTTCATCAAGGAATAATCGTATCTGGCCAAAATGATGAAGTTCTTCACTTGTCATAAGAGCTCTAAAAATTAACATAAATATGTAACAAATATAGCATATTTTTCACTAAAAGAAACAAACATCAAAATTAATTTTAAAAGTACATAAATAACCAAGCATTTTACAATTTAAAACATTTTTTCCTCTTACATTATAAAGGAAAGGGTAATTGTTCTTAATATGGTAAGGTGTGACAGAAAAAATTAAAATATTCCATGTTATTTGTTAAGTTCAAAAATACATTTAAAAAGTACAACCTCAAAAGGCAAATGCATATTTATATATCAGGTAAACTGTCTCTCCCCCCCCCCCCACAGAGAGACAATAACCATTGATATTAAATATAAATAAACTAAAAATTCAAAGATATTTAGCTATCATTTTCAGATTATATACAATAAAAGGAACACACATCTTTGACTAGTAATTATAATAAATAAAATCATAGCTAATGTAATCATCTTTATATGCAAATAAAGACGATAAAACAATTCAAACTTTTATATCATGTAATTTTTTTTATTAACATGATTCCCTCTACAATAACCAATTACACAGCTAATATAAAACTTCCTAGTTTTCACTTTATACATATATGTTTTATACATAATGCATCAAAATTAAGCATAGAAAAATTAATGCATATTTTAAGGAAGGTTTGAATTAACATTTTTAATCAATCTCCAAAACAATGAAAATTTAAGTAAGACTTCTCCCTTTTCCATCTGTATTTAAATAAGAATATCTGGTAATAAAGAAATACATGTAAACTCGGGTGTTCAATATTATCAAAATCTTTCAACTCTTACACATGTTCTCAATTCTCAGCTTGTATTATTATTCTCATGCTTTTTTAAAAAATATTCAAATAAATATTATAAATATAATTCCCAAAATTTAAATACTAGAAAATTTTAGGTTGTCCTGGGTCTAAAAATTTTCAACATTTTAAAAATTTATATTATATTTAAAAAATGCTAACATCTTTTATTTATTAAAATTATTATGCAGAAAATGACAGGAACAGGCAATTTTGCAACAAAAGGGTATCTTTGTTACTTGTATCTCCACAGCTAAAAATCTAAAATCTTTTAAAGATTTTTTATTTATCTATGCACTGGCTAAAAATTTTTATTGTGTTCAATTGATAGTTAGTCACGAGTAACATTAAAAATAGAGTTAAATTTTTTTTCATATGAAATAATTGTATTCTTTTCACTTTTTATAAAAAGATAGAAATTGCAAATGCAGGCAAGCAGCTTGCAATTAGTCGTTTATCTGTTTCAATGTAAGCAGGGATTAAAATTTTACAAAAATAGGATCATTTCAACCAGGAATTAATAAATATGCAGAAGCCAAAGGGAAAAAGTTCAGAAACTAAAAGAGAATATAAGTGGCTTTTAAACAATATTACATAAAGCAAGCTTTCTGCTTTCCTTGCTTATTGTTTTAATTTTCTTTCTTTCTTTCTAATAGGGTTGTGGATTGGTAATTACCATTGTAGACCTAGTATATTCCCCAGGAGCTCTCCATAGGGAGGCATCTAAGCTCTGATGATACAAAACTGTACTAGGATTTTAATTTTATCTGGTACACCAAAGTTGTGATTTATACATTTGTTTTAAAAACTAAGAGAAAAAGAAACTCATTGATTTAAAGAACATAAAAAGGCATCTTCTCATCTTAATACTTCAGAAAAAGAAGTTTTGAAAGAAAGAGAAATTAGTAAGAGAAGTCTAAAAAAAGTCCAAGTAAAGTATTTTGAATTAGATTTCTGGCAAACATCAGAAGGAAGTGAACAAAAATCATGATCATTTTTGAAGTTAACTTCTTATGGCACGGTAGGGAAAATTTTTCGTTACGCATTACACGATGATTATAAGGCAGGGAAGTATTTTCCATTTCGGCGGAGCGATTTTCCGACAATTTTAAAACAGCCATCTAATTTTTACTTTTAAAATCAGACAAAAAATAATAACTGTATCGGAAAGATAATTTATTTAGCCATGATAAAGAATTATTTTTTTACAAAATAATGATATTTTATAAGATTTTTTCTAAAAGGCGTTAAAATTGATTCGTTTTTACGAAAATGATTTCTAAATTGCTGCATATGAATTTATTTTCGTGTTATTAAAACGATATTCTACACTAAATAAGTTCATGCCTTTTTCTTTTAGATTCAGTCATTTCAAAAATAAAATGCCAAAAGGTTTTTTTTAACAATTTTTCAAAAAATATTCAGAATTTTAACTAAACATCTATTATCCATAATTAATGTGAAGATTGAAAAAATTGCTTAAAAATTACAGATTTTAAAAAAGTTTGTGTTTTTTTGTTGTCTAAAACACTTTTTACAAGAATTGATTAAAACAGTATTTTTGGTACATTTTTTTATTTAAAAATTACTGTTCTTTGCAATTGATAGGTGAATTTTCAAAACTTTAATGGAAAAATTAAGCCCTCAAAAAAAAAAAAAAAATAATGAAAACTTAAAAAAAAAATTGAATTGCTTGAAAGTTGCGCATGCGTATTGAGACGAATTTCCGGAGCCATACGCTGTTTTCAATCTTGGCTCTTTTTACTTGTAAACAAAAACGGCATTCAGTAAGATTACTTTAAAATATATATATATAGATATGGAATTTTGTAAATTTCTATTTTTTTTGTATTTTCTCGAACAAAGCTATTTTTTAAAAAAAGCAATGGTTCCTTAAAAATTGTAAGCAAACTTTCAAATGTTACTTATGAGATAGATATACCAAATGATCTGTTATGGGATCTGTTAATTTTCCTATATATTGATACAAGAAAATGAATGCATATAGTTTATTCTACAAAATTAAGACCTTTGCATTCAAAATTAAATTTCCAATTATGCTAAATTAATGAGGTTAACGTATAATTTAATGATAAACATCTGTTTTTCTTTGCATTTTATATTTCTGGTGATATTTTTATTTTATACTGATGTTGTGTTTGTTATGATAGCTTTATGTGTTACAGTTAATATAAAAATGAAGGCATTAGTACATTTTTTCATTTACATAACACTTCTTAATACAATATTTCTTAAATATGAAAAATATTTTACACACGAGTAAAATAATAGACAAAACATAACTGCACATTATATTTGAAAAATATAATAAAACTGATAATCTTTCATTTTTTAAAAAAAAATGTAGTTTTAAATGTTAAAAAATAAAATAGAGACATAATTAACCAGTTTTTTAATGAAATACCTGCATATTATCTTTGAAAAAAATAGTAAGACTGATGATCTTTATTTATTTTTTTTTTTAAAAAAAGGAAGTTTTGAAATGTTAAACAAATAAAATAAATGGAAATTTCATTTGTCATGTTTTACGTTTCGAGATTTTTAAATGATATTGAGTGCAAAGCCTACATTTATTATTTTAGTTACCACGAGCCTTTGATAACAAAATTATGTACTGAAGCCCCCATAAGCATAATGTGTGCATGTGTGTGTGTGTGGAAATAGAATAATATAATAATGATACTTTTCTATAAATGTACACAAATTTTTTTTATAGCATTGTGTTGAAAATGAAAATTTTTCTCATACTTACACCTTTTCCACCTTAATTATTTTTTAAATATAGTTTTAAATAATAATTCTAATAATAAATTTGTTAATTATATATAAGATTACTTTAAATTAAAACTTAATTTTACATTTAATTACACATAAGCCAAAGAAGTTAACTTCTACCGCATGTTCACACTGATACACGCATGCTTTTTTTTTCAGTTTGTTTTTCCTGTCAAGGCAAAGCACTAAGGGGCATAGAAAAAAAATGACGGTGTGAATAATAAGGATAATTATGTAGAGTTAAAATCCACAGATTAAAAAAAATATTTTAAAACAAAGTTTTTTAATTATATTGACCATGAAGTTGCAAAATTAAATGTTTTAAGTCATGGTTAATCTAAGCAGCAGTAACATACTTGAAAGTGCCAAAAAATGCTAGCATTTATCTATATTGCTTGATGAAATCTATTTTTCACATCATAAGCAGTTAACTTTCTACAACTGATGTCATGGAGAAATTGGATACTGAGTAACATACTTTAGTTTTTATAAAAACTTATTTAACCAATGGTGAAAATTTATACAAGTGGCATTTCTTCACTTTAAAACAACTCGGATTTATACTAGGAATAAAATTGTTCAATGACAGAGAAGGAGATAAGTAATATTTACAAAAGTTTAGTAAAAAGTATAAAAGAAAAAGTCTTCCTGCCTTGAATGTTTCACTGTTACATGCATCTAAAAGCATTATTTCTGTCTGCAGTTTTCAGTACTGCATAAAAATATGTTGTTAATTGAAGCTTCTCTTAAAATGTAACTTGTTCAGTCAGTGACAAGTAGTCTTTCAAAGCATTAAGTGACTTGAGATTTTAACAGGTAAATCTTGTTAGCTGTTCAATAGTACCTAGCAGATATGCATACTTTAAAGTTAATTGAAACTAGTGGTCAAAAAAACTGATATAAAACTCAAAGTTTAATATTGTAAATCACTAAGTTTGGACAAAATGTTGTGAGAAAAAGTAATTGGTAGGAAAATATTTTGACAAAATCAAGATGTATAGGTTCAAGAGACAGTTTGATGTTGCTCATAGAGTAATTAAGTCTGATTTTAGACATGAAGATTAATTTCATGAAATTTTAGTCTATATCCCTTACAGTAAAAATCACTAATTCGAAAGACAAACTGCTCAACACAAGTAAAAAGTTCCATAGACACAAAATGGTGATGTTCAATGAAATTTTGATTCACCTAAATAGTAAAGAATATTTTACTAACTTTTACCAGACCATTTCACTGAGAATACTGTATCACAATTTGAGAGTAAATTGAAGTAATAATCACAATTTGAGTATAATGCAACATGAGGGTTATTAGTGGCATACCTCACAACTTTGAGCTTCAGTCAAGTGAAAAAGACGACCTCTGGCACCTTCTCTAAAAACTATCCCACCAAATCAATGAGGAGACTTAGAACTTAACAGATTTAACATGCATCAGCCCCTTCTACATGGTGGGTCTTCAGTGGCAACAGGACTTGAACCTGCAACATGGTGGCCACATGTTCATGTGCATAACCCCATCAGGCTACTGCTGCCCCAAATCACAATTTGAAAAACTCAGTTAACTATGTTATGTCAAATAGAAACATTACTGATTGCTGTAATGAAGGACTACTTGATTTGTATTGATCTAATCAAAGAAGCCTATACAACAGGAAATGAAGCTTCTGGTATTGATAACGATACTTGGAAAAATAGAATAAAAATATAAAGATAAATATATTCCCAACAAGAAAGAATTTCCCATCTCTTTTTAAGTTCTTAAAGCTGTTTTTACTTGCTTTTGAATCCACAGCATTGGCTGAAAAGTCTTCCTGCAGTTGAAAAAAAAAGTGTAAATTTATTTTAATGCTTCAAGAATGACTATAAAAATTGAAAATTGGCAATGTTCGTCATTTGAAAAACAGACCTCATCTTAGATTAATGTGGAATTCTTTAAGAAAGCAAAAACGAAGAAATTTTATTTTACTTTAAAACAAAAGTTGGTATGCAATCAACTTTTGATTTAACAACTATCCTTCAGAAAATGCCACAATGAGCAATTTCGTAGCTAAATTTTAAAATCTTGTCAATTTCTCAACTTAAATTCCCTAGTTTTTTTATTACCTTTTGTCCTCTGCACACTTTTTTGCACCTCTCTCCCTAATTTACATTCAAATCACCACTACTGATTTTATATGGGTATAATTAAAGAAACCTATTTTAAAATTTCAAAAGATTCTCAAAGTTTATCAAAACTTCAAAATGGAGTTATGTTACTTAGGAAGATTTCTAATCTGTTGTGGATATTTTTAAAGTTTTCCTTGAATTGAACTGTAAAATTATGCATTACAATTATGTACGAATAAATAAAAGGAAATGAATTCAAATGAAGTCATAATGTGATCTAAATTTGAGATTAGCAATTTAAGACTTATTTGCAAATTTGTGAATTCAATTGAAGGAATAGCAAGGCTTTTGTATCAGCAAAATTATATAAATTGGCGCAAAAAAAAAAAAAAAAAAAAAAAAAAAATTTGAAGATATTCCTAATGTGACAGTTTTACCTATATCAATTGAAATAGTTTTGGAAACTGACAGTCATAAATCATCTATTAAACACGAACTATCTAACTAAAATTTAATATTATTCTGTTTTAAGCTTCTAGGATATGACTGAATATTTTGTTTGCAATGAATTTATTGTCTCAATATAATCCTTATCCTACTATGAGACACTAATAAATATTGTGTAAATTTTCAATAATTTCTAAAAGTATTATTGTATTTTAGCTATTTCTACTCAGTATTTTTTTCCTGAGTTGTATTCAGAGATGATAGAAAATCAGTGAATGTTAAATTATATTTTTCAGAAATGTTATTTCATGGAAATCTGTTTCTTTTTAACAAACATTCTTTTCATTATGGAATTTGAGCATATGGCTGTTCATGAAACCAGGGAAATCTTTTGACTTCAAATAAATCATAAGATTAAATGAATGTTTGTTTCCTACAGCACAAGACTTTCACAAAGGGATCTCAGTTATTCTAAGAATAGGATTGAAAATGTCAAAACTAAACATTTTGCAATTCAATTTATGTTTGTGAAAGACCTTTCAGCAAAAGGCAAATTTAATTGTGTTAACATTCCAGGAACTTATAATCAGGATATATGTTAAAGCTGATTTCATATGAACATATGACAAAAGAAAGAATCATTAAAATTTCCTTAAATTTCATTTTATACAAATCAGCTACTGTATCAAAGGCCACTTCCACTTTATTAGTCAATTAGTACAGAGCAACTATTCAACCCCCCTCCACAACTGTTCCAATATATTTGCACTGTTTAAATACTGTATCTTTATTTTTACTTTTGTGTTAGTACTGAATAAAACATGTTAAAAATAAAATGTTACTTGCTAAGGAGCACTATAAGAACTCTAAAAGTGACAGCCACTCTACAAAAATTTTGGCCAATGAAAGGGACAATATATAGAAAAAAGCACTCACAATTATTGAACAGTTGTAAATAATGCAATGATTTGAAATACTAAGTTTTGTTTGTGATATGCCACACAGTGAGAGGACAGATAACTCCAGTAAAGATAATCACATTAAAACATAAAAAATGAAGATTAGTCAGCATAGCATGCAACAGCTCATATTTGAACAATAAACCATTAGCAATTTGGATATTTTCGAACATGGAGAATTATGCCATTAGTTGTTTAAAACTTTATCAATGGACAAAACACACTTAATTCTCATAAATCACACATTTGACTATTTACAGCTTTCATGAGTACATTGAAGCACACTGCACTGATGTGGAATAACCACATAGTTAAGTCCATTGTTTTTTGAAATTGTATCATTTGCCAAAAATTTAGCAAAAAGCAATAGGCTCAAATATTTAATACATACCATTGTTTTCCCTAACCTATAGAAAAGCAATGATTTGAAAACCATTTTTGTTCACAGAATTATGCAACAAATAGCATATCTAATGATTGAATTATTATGATCAATATTTGGTACAATCACATCTATTGAGCATACATCCATTAAATCTTTGGGATCTATAGATCTTGCATCCAGTGATTTCTCATTGTAAGGATACCTCAAAACACAATCTGTAGAGGAAAACTCCAGCCTTACCAACTTTTAAATGCATTTTTTAATGCATTGTTTTTAATGCTGTATCATGTGTAATATTCATGAACATACTCTATACCAAAATGTGGTGGTGAACATATCGAGCATTTATCCAGCAGCAAATTATATTGAACAAAATGTCCCATTTCCAAATTATATTCCTCACAAAAGAAACAAAGTTTTACCTATTATCAAGATGTTGAACAAATTTTTTTCATGTACAAAATCTCATATAATCCTAAATAAAAATGTGCTAACTGCATGCTTCTTCAATCCATAGATTTTAATTACATTTAAGTTTCACACAAACTTTTGAAACACTGGTACTTTATCTAGTAATAGACTTGCAATGTCCTGATATTTGATTTATCCTACTAGATGCAAGTCTGTGCATTACAATATTGTCTTACTTTTATTTACTATATTTTAAGATATTCAATTTTTGATTTTGAGGATGATAAAAAATAATTAATCAACTTTAAAAGACACATTCAATCTTCCTTTCCTGATTATTGCATAGCAGTAGAATTTTAACAGTGTATGATTTGAAATACAGCTTTGTAAGAGATTTTTAGCATGCATGCTGAAAATACGTTTTACAACAAAGGATAATTGGAAAAGCATGCTGATAAACAAAACACCTTTTCTCTCTTATTTCTTTGATAGTACAAAATCAGCAAATATATAAGTACTAAAAATACTTTTAGTATTTTTAGTAAATTACAAGAAATGAGATTTCAGATGTAATAAAAATTTCTTTTACTAATTTTTCCTGAAATATCTTAAAAGTATACATAAAGTGAGAAAGAGATTTTAGATTGAATCAGTTAAATTCAATTTGATTAATACAAGGAATAATGTCACACTTTGAATACCTGACAAATTCCTCAACAAGTTTCATGGAATCCTTTGAATATTTTCCACCAACTTCCTGACAATGTAAGGCTAAAAACTTTGGATCTGAACGTTTTACCACCTAAAAATATAAGCATAAAAAAATGTGTTTTCTAAAACTTTTTAAAAAGAACTGAAACAAATTAGAATACTTATATTTTATATACTTATTTAATGTGCTGACAAATAGGGTGTAATTCAAAAAGTACTATACATCATTTAAAAATGCAGCAACAGAAAATAATTAAATACAGAATTTAAACAGATGAGAAAAATTAAGAAATTATACTGATAAAATACATGCAAAATAAAAACTAAACCCTAATTAGCAACACAGAAGATTTTTAAAAAAATTAAAACAAAAACATATATTCTAGAGTTTTTATTTAATTTCACTCTAAGTAAAACTTTAAAAAAATTGTTTCACACAATTAAAGATATTTAATAGTCAATGTGAATCAATTAATTCAAAATGACACAGAAAAAACCTCTTGCTACTACTTACAGTAATTGCTTGTTTACAACCATTGTCCTCAAAAGTAAGCATTATGGGCAATGGATTTCATAATTTTGAACCACAGTCAAGAGATGAGATGGACATCTGAACTAGCACATTACTCTACAAACTTCCACACCATGCTAATGTGAGGACTTTGAGCCCTTGAAGGATTTAATGTACATCAGCCCCTCAACAATGCCTTTAAGAGTACCTGGACATGAACATACAACACAACAGAAACAATGCTGGTCATACTATTTTTACAGAGTTACAGAAATAAGGTTTACAGTATTATCAAGTTACATAATTAAACTTTTTTTAAAGTTGTCTACAAAATTATGAAACAAAAATTTAGTATCTATTTTCATGCATATAGATGAGAAATTACATTCTTTTAAGTCCATGTATTTCATTGCATATTTAGTGTCTTTTTATACATTAGGATAAAACATTAGAAAAATAGGCAAATTATTAAAATGTTTGTTTCAGTGAAAAAACATTTTAATTTTACAGAAATTATTCAAAATTACTGAAAGCAGCGAAATAAATATTTTATAAAGGATAAATCATTCCCACTTCATAATATGACACAGAGTGCTCACCCCCCAAATATTGTTTCCAACTTGTTGTCAATCCCCACTAGTCAGGTTAGAATTTGCACGAAAGTATGAATACTAGCATGTTACATACAGAAAAAAGTCAAAGTTACAAAACATTTTACCAAATAAAATGTTTCAAAGAATTGTCAGTAAAAAATACAAAGTGAACAATGACTTTTGGTGGTATGGTATATATTACTAACGTAATACTTAAAATAATTACAAAAGGAGACTATAAATACAGAAGGATCTCTATTTAAAAAAGTCATTAAATATCGAAGAAAAGCTTGTTATGTGGAAAATTCACTAAACAGAGATTCATCTTTTAATATACTTTATAAACCAGTGTTTCTCAAACTTTCAATGTTTGCGCACAATCCAATATTAAATCATAATTTTCATCATGCCCCCCTTCCTAACAATAACAATATATTGAATTCCCTACTACTATACTTTGACATTAAAGCTACAATGACTTTAAATTCGTAAGTGCTCCAGGCGTGTATAAACATCCCATTCACTCAAAATGTTCACTGCCTTGGACGTATATATATGTCTTTCCAAAGAACGATCTTTTCTGTGCTCAGCTATACATAAAATTATTTTGAAGGCTTTGAAATGCAATAAAAGGACCTTGACAGTGTTTGCGAAGGACTTACTTATTTCAGAGGATTTGTTTATTTATTCCTCCCCCTCCCCAATATATCACATATGCGTGCCTACATGGAAAATGGTGGCATTGGGGAGTATATCGCATAAATTTTTATCTGCATTTAAGGGATTAATTATAAATGGTACAAATTATCAAGATAAGTGTTAATTTTTGTATATAATTTAAAAAATGACAAGCCCTTGGGGTCACTGGTAATTATTAAACATGTTTTAATAGTATTGTTAAATTATGAAATACATTGCGTGCAGTACTGATGTATTTATAAATTTATTATATCAGAGTAAATGTGTATTGTATTTTTTATTATGTCAGAATGTATTCTGTTTGTTTACTTTCAGTAAATTAGTAATTAGCGCGTTTTTCAAGTAGTGGAACAAAAGCGCTATTAGGACGCAAATTTTGTTGCACCTTTTTCACAGCCAATAAACAACCAATTGACCTCGGGTTTTCGGCATTTGGTCGCATTTGTGCCCTAGATGAGCCGAATCATATTTAATTTTTCCCATAGCTTTCCCGAATTTTCCTGAAAAAGTTCATTAGTTGCATTATTGTAAAATACAACATGTGAAAAACGCACTAAAATTACTTAGCCATGCCAATGATTCATATCTTGTTTTTTTAAAGAATCTTTTGTTTACGACTTTTCAATGTGCTTGCGCCCCCTCGTAGAGTAATTACGCCCCCTTAGGGGGGACGCACCCCACAGTTTGAGAAACGCTGTTATAATCCCATGAAACAAATTTTAAATTCATAAACACTGTTATAAAAAAAAGTAATTATTAACACATTTTTTTTATAAACTAAAATCAATATCTTACCCATTAAAAAGAAATCTGCAAGGAAAACAAGAACAAAAAACACATTGTCTAGGAATGCATTGTATTTTTAACTTTAAAAATACATCTTTTTCATCAAAGTTAATGACATTTTTTAATTTTAAGCCTAAAAGTAATTTCAAAAATGCATTTTTATAACCAGTAATTAAGCTTACATTACTAGATGTGTCCTTAAATTTAATTACTGATTAAATCTGCTAATTTTGTTTGAAAAATTATGGCAATTTTATCACCTTGTGAGTTAAAAACTGGGTAAAACCATTTCAAGATCATTGATTACCATAAAATGTGCTAAAAGAGAATAATTTGAAATACACAGAAGTATTTTAAAAATCATGAGAAAAAAATTGAACACGAGAAATAGTCTGCTAAATAGAAATGTACTTTGCTACTTGGAGGTTATTTTATGAAAAAAATATTAAAATGTTTTTGTTCCAAAAAAATTTCGTGAAATAGAGGATTGTAAAATAGAGGTCCGATTGCAAGCAAATACTTATTTTATACTCAATGTGCATAAAAATGCACAAAGCATTAATGGTTCAATATAGGAAAATTGAATAGGATTATAAATCTTTGTACAGACTGAAATTACAGAATATTTTAATCTTGTTAAAAAAAATTTCAAAGCAATTATAGAAAACCAATTCAAATTTTATTAAAATATACTTGTAGCAAAATATAATAGATTTGATTCCCCAAACTTTTTATATCCTGTGCCATATTTTAAAATATAATCAAAACTTTTTATGATAAATATGATACAAATTTACCTAAATTGAATTCATAAACAGTAGCTACAAAGAAATTCAAGCTGAACTATATGTTATGAAATAACTATAATTAGAAAAATCAGTAATGAATACATCCCCTCCTTACCATTAGAAATTCCTTTAGCCATGTTTTTAAAAGATTTTCAGGCTGAAATTAATAAAGAATACTTTAAGGAAAAAAAATCACCATACAAAAACAGTTAATTTTTTAAATCAGTACAAGTACAAATACAAAGTAAGTAATATTTAAGAATTGAATCAATTTAATTATTGAAGGAAAAATATTTTATCCAATGCAATTTACATTTTTAGTTAACCACACAGGGACCATTTTTTAAAAATCACTGGAAAGTTACATAATTAACAAAAAAATTGATCATGAAAATTATCCAAACACTCAAAGTTATAACTTTCAATTGAACACTTTAGCACAAAAATGAACAGATAAAGAGATAGATCTAATAATGTAACAGCAAGAATAAATGATAGAACTATACAAAGCTACTTTTCCTCCATTTCAGTATAAAATTTTTGATCCTTAAAAAATATATATAATGCATACACAAACAATCAAATGAATGAAATACTAATATTTGAATACTAAAAAGTAAATTATATTTGTACCAAATGGCCAAAATGCCTCGAGACAGACA
Source organism: Trichonephila clavata (assembly GCA_019973975.1). NCBI lineage: Eukaryota > Metazoa > Arthropoda > Arachnida > Araneae > Nephilidae > Trichonephila > Trichonephila clavata. Next base: position 122,989 of record BMAO01034795.1, read on the forward strand.
GACTAAAGAAATGTGCAAATTGAACACTGTAATAAAGATTCAAAATTGATACAAATATACTTTGTTAGTTGACATTTTTATTTTTTACAGGAATTTCATTTGAATTAGTATTTTACATAAAACTATACCACCACTTTTTAAAAAATAAAAAATACACAAATCATTATTTCTAATGACAAAAATTAAGAGAAAATTATCATTAACGATATTTATTAGAAAACGCAGTAAAAAAATAATCCAAAGCAAGGCGAGACAAACCATTGCAATTAATTTGTCAAAATACATTTGTTTTATTTTTGAATTTAGAATTAATAATCTACTTATTTTGTTAGCATTTTATTTAATATTTTAATTTTTTTGATGGAGAAAATTATACAGAACATTCGAAATATTTCATGATTTGATAATTGTTACTTTATTTTGAATTTATTATAATAAAGCAAAAAAGGTATTCATAAATTTACTTTATTATTTTCAAAATACGATTAAAATTCTCATTGTAAATGCAATTTACTACTAGTTGCAACTTTAAACTACTTAGAAGTAACTAAATATTAAAAAAAGAAAATCCCAATTTCACAAGTACATAAGGAGAACAAACATTATTCTTAATCTCCATTTATTTAAGAATCTCACTCAACATAATCATTATGTATTGTCCTTTAAAATATATGAGAATTTCAATTTTTGCAACAATACAAACACTAATTGGCAGTGGCAAATGCATAACAGGGATGAATTTAGAAGACGAAGTAGGAGGGGCATCAATAATATACCAAACAACTTGATAGAAATTAAATCATAAATTCCAGCTACTGAGAAAACTTTGATGGATTTTTTCCCCCTTCATTTCTACTATGCTTACATCTTCGAATATAGATCCGACGTTGGCAGATACAAGCAGAAATGACACTAGCTCTTCCATAGCCAATATCAAAACTTTTCAGATGATCTGTGTATTCAGTATAGAGTTATCCAACAAGAAACGGTACCCATATTTCAAGAAGAGGGATATAAATTTGAAATCACATTGGAAATTAAAAATTTAAGAGAAAGCAAAATTATAACTATAATTATTCATATAAACAACACCAAACAGTGACTTCTGTTTTCTCATAAACATTTCTCATCATAGAGGGAGGTATAAAGGCTATAGCCAATTAGTACTACATGGATCAATTCTTCTTCTACGTCTCAATATTCCCTACAAAGGAAACATTTCTAGCGAAGCACTCTAAACGAATTTCCCTACATTTTTTTGAAATTATAATAAAATATTCAAAAAAAATTCATTGAACTCTTTTAAAATTCGTTTTTTTACTTTTAAATGTATTTATGATTTTGAAAGTTAGGAAATGTACTTTTGCATACTGAGATTTAAAGTTCAATTTATGAGCAAGGGTTCCTCATTACCTTCAGACTTCATGAAAATAGTGCTTTTTTTAGTAAGTTAATTTTTTTTAAATTTTGTAACTTTCATAAATAAATAACAATTGCTTATTTTTGTGAGGAACATAAGAGACTAACTAGTCGCTTATGTTTATGCCATGTATCTGTGAGCTGTATTATTTAGTTTTTTAGCGATAATTTTTCCCTTGCCAGATTTTTGGATCGAGTACAATCCAGAAATCTTGCTAATCAAAATAAACAGACATCACCGTGAAACTTAGTTTTCTTAAATAATTAATTTCATAGAATTTATGAATTCTGTTAGTTGAATTCAATTTTACATTAAAAAAATCATCCAGTTTTAAGATAAAAAGCATGTTGCAAAAAACCTTGTTTATGTAGAAGAAATACTCTTTTGTTAGGTAAGTGTAAAATCGATTTTTTTTCACCTTTATTCGTGTACTAAAGTTTTGGTACTGAGTACTGATTCACAACTGAAATTGGATTGAAAGTAAATGAATTTACAAAAATACGAGTACTTCTATTCAAATATAATTTAAGCATTTTCGTTTGGGTTGAATAAGGAATACACATTAATGTAAAAATTGTTTTGAAATATTCTCCTGTATTTTTTTTATTTAAACATTTATATTGTATTATGAAACACAGCTTCCATTCTTTGAATAATGTTACACATTTGTCTATGGTTCCTACTGCTGTTTTAACATTTTTGCAGCAGCACCACATTTTTATTATAACGCTATTGCAAGACAAAATCGACTTTTTTAAAAGTGTGAAGTAACATTTCACAAAAGACGAATTTTTTCAAAGTAATTTAAAATATTGAAGTACGTTAATCAAATCGGAAATAACTGCGCTAGTGAAATAGAGAGAAGAAAGTATATTAATTTTACTTAGAAGAAATGTCCGTTTTTGATCATTCTGAGGATTCTCGCTTTCATGCAGAATTGCCATTGAGATTCACTAATCATATATTTTCACTCATTCAAACATGCCTTCTTTGGTACTTGCGTATTATTGCAACCATGCCAAAGTTCAAGATAGCTCGACAAGTTGGCAACCCAGATTTTGTATGTGTTGTACGCGCTGAATTGGCAATCATGTGCTTCGTTTCATACAATGTCGCCAAAAAGTTGCAATAATATGTAAGTACCCATTTTTCCATCTATAGACAATTATACCTTACAATCAAACTGGCATTCATATACCCACTTTTTTACATTTTGCATTCAGAAAAACGAAGTTTTCTTCGGTAAACTTATCAAAAGCCATGATATTGTTAAATCTCGGTTGCCCACAAAGTAATAAAAACCACTGTAAATGACTAGAATTGAAATGACCATTGGTAAAATATGGTATAAAACCAATTTTTGAAAGCATTACATTTTTCCCTGTGGGAGGGAGGTTGCCAACTTGATGCTTTTATCTTACTAAGTAAGTGATATTTTCATTTTGATTCCAACAATGATGTATGCAAGGACAAGGTTTAAAGGTTCATTTGTACTTCAACCATAGGCCAACACATTTTTAATTTTTCCTTTGGCCTATGTATTTTTACAATGTTACCCCCTTAGTTAAAATGTAAAATAGGGGCCTTCCTTGGCCAATTTTTGGGAACAGTTGCCAGACTACCTAATGAAGCGATGCCGTATAAAGGAAGAGCCATATTTATTCTGGCATCTAGATCAACATTGCCAAATCCTAATTCTACACTTTAACCCCTCTCCACAAGAGAAGTCTTTGTACACTACTAGGTTACTTACATATTAGTGTCATTGGAGCAAAATTTGAACCACCCAAATCGCGCTGTATCAAAACTACAAAACGATTCTTACGTGTTTTATTTGGTAAAAAAGCAATCAATCAGATTTTGGTGGAAAATAGCATGATTTGCATGGTGCAAATTTGGTTGCAGTTATGTTAATATATATATATATATACCCATTACTGGTTGCTAATCAGTATGTTTAATTAATATGATTAATTTCAGTACTTTTTATTAATCACATATCATTTGTGATCTTTTGGTGAATGTCAACAAATTTTTGCTTCTCCCCAACAATTTTCAGCAATTATCCTTAGGATGATATAAAACATATCATTTTGAATTAGTGCCTATATATCTGTCTAGATCAGGGCTGTCAAACTCATGACCCGCAATAATCATTTTTCCAGCTCGGCCAATATATTGGCATACAATAATGTATAATAGAATGAAAAAAATTCTCACAAAATAGGAAAAATAGTTACATAAAAGAGATATAAAGTGTGAGGACGTAAACATTAAACTTTTCTTGTTCTTTTATACATGTTTAATATGGTGTATTATTAGAAATAAGCCTATGTTTCTATGAATATTGATTTTTTTTACGGCCCGCCTAAAGTTAAACCTTGTTTCTTTAGCCCAAGTAAGTCTTTGAGTTTGACATCCTTGCTCTAGATCCTTATTGTAATTAATTGAGAAATCCATTGTTATTAATAACTTGCATGTTGTTACTATGAAAATACCACTCTTATATTTTTGCAAAATGTTTTATCTAGAGATTATACTATATATATATATATATAATTTCTATATCAGTATTTTGTTCATTAAGCCATAAAAAAGCAATATTTGCCTACAATACTGTTATAAATGTATATATTTTAATAAAATTGAAATGAATCAGACATTCTGTAAAACATTAAGTTTCTTATTTTATTTTTCTGATTAAATTATGCTATAAATTTTATTGATCTACATTCATCAATGTCTGAGTCAATATTATTAAAAATTTGTTTTTTAAATCTGTTTATTAATTTTCAAAATGCAATAAAATGCAAATGTTTCACCAAAGTTTTTGGAAGCAAAAGCTGTATAAGAGGTAAAGAAAAAACACTGCAATTTATAAGAGGGTGATTGAAGTATTTCATTTTAATTTTCAGAAGCAATGATAAAATCTTTGCATTATCTCATAATAGTTACTTGGACTCTTTTGTTATAATTTACATAAAAAATTGTGTATTAATTACAGTGAGTGGTGTATTAAATTACAGCATTTTCTGTTAGCAAAGTGTCACTTGTTCCCATTTGTTGATAATCCTGTTAGCGGAACACCATTGAATGCTAAATATTCACACTGTTTTCTTCAATTGCATTCATGAAGATGTAAGCACAGTAATTGGGAATGGAAAATAAAAACTTCCTTAGTCCCATTACATAAATACCCATGGAATAGATTAATAGATTTATGTCTGTTTCCAAAATTTTTTTAGTTTCACCATTTTTGATTGCTTGTGAGACATCAAAGAATTAGCTCATACTTCTCTCATATAATTATTCCCATCTATGTGAGCATTAGGATTGATTTCCATCTGTAGTTTACAAAATTCCCTTAAAGTCAGTTCCTAACAACACAGGTAAATGAATCTTAAGTCATTGAGTGGAAAGAAATGTGTAAACCTTCTTATCATGTTTTTTATTTCAATCTTCTTCTCGGGCGTAAATAAACATTGCAATGTCATATAAGTTTAAATCCAAACCCAGTTTCATTAAGTAGGTACCTTTGAAAATAAAATTTGTCTCTATGAACAGTTCCACTGTCATGAAATAATTTGATAGCCTATTCATTTGTGTAATTGCCAAACTGTGCATTTCATTATGCTTGTCAAAGTATTTGCAAAAAATAAGATACTTTTGTAATACCCACATGTCATTAGCTATTTTTAGTGAATTTAAACACATTTTTGTTTGGCCTGGAAAGTATTTAACAATTCTCCTTTTGAGGGTATGAAACATATTTTTCCATTTGCAGCCTGCCTTTTCTGCCATAAATCATATAATCTTTGGTAGTTAATATTAAAATACGATAAATAATACTACACTAAACATGCATGAAAATCAGGTCATGATTTTAGAACCCTTCTTTGACATGCTCACATTTATTTTTGATCACCACCTCACTGATAGAAAAGTATGTGGATATTACTCATATATGAGAAAAGATAAAATTATTGGGCAATTTTTTAGTTAGGCACAAACAGTAGTCCACTAAATGTAGTTTCACTCGTCAATCATTGCATACTAGTTTCGGCTTACAACATTCTGATAACTAACCAAGGGCAGCTAATTAGGTCAGCTTTAAAAGTTTCAAGGAAAAACTTTTTGGAATTTTTTGTAAGTAGAAAAGCAATATTTTTATATAAAAAGAAAATGAGTTAATAGATATTTAAATATTTAAAAGTTAAATTAAATTAATATTTAGTTAAAATTTCTTTTCCTCATTTGCATAAAAATTCTTTTTTAGTGTATTGTTTAATTATGTTAAATTCACAAATCATCTGTATAAGAACTTTTAGGAAACCCAGTATTACTTTATAACGAAGGTATCTGTTTGAATTGAACTAATTTTTGAATAAGAATATTTTTAAGGGACCCCCCTTTCATGTTTTTGCACTTTTTCCTTTCTTGTGGTATTTTGTTATTTATGAGTAGAAGAGAGAACAAAGTGATAAGTTTAATTCTCATATTGTACTAGTTCTCCAATATAGAGTTACGTTTGTTATGAAACATTTCGTCCATATCCTTGGCTATAGAAATGGGGGGAGGGATTATGTGTAAAGCTTGCATGCTTTAATGAATGAGAAATGCAATAATATTTTCTCAGAAAAAACAACAACTTAATTTTATTTATAGCCCTTAGTTAGGTTTTTAAATAATATAACAATATTTAGAGATGTCAACAGTTGTGAAAATAATTTTTGCAATATGTGGAACAAGTAATACTGTTAACAACTCACTTTTAGTATGGTTTCTTCCCTAAACATCTCAAAAAGAAAATCAAATTTAAAAAAGGTCATGGTGTCCGGAATGATTCAAGAACACCTGTTAGGGCATTTTTTTTATTTATTAGTGTAATGTTGTGACCCCCAAGTTTTCTTAATTCCTGGTTAGCGAGAGGAATCACTCAGTTTTAGTAAAATATTATTTTATTTACAAACTTCAGTAGAAATTGACACCTTTATTATGGTATCTATCAGTACGATATTTTTCGCCTTTAGCTATAAGCTACTTGTTTCAGCACACACCTGTCTCGCAGGTTTTCAACTGGATATCATAATGTCCTCGAATCGCCCAAAATGGAGTTTCTAGTAGGTCGCTCGCAATTCTACATGAGCTTCCTATTTTCCGGAACGCCGGTATCATTCAATCGCTGATCGTTCATCAGCGTTCATTCAATCGTTCCCGGTCATCTTCCGAATTTGCTCTTTAAAACCCCTGGGCGAGCCTCTCTTGCGCCCCCAGTAATTTCTGATTGGCTGGAACTCTGGTTTGCACCTGACACCCTCTGTCTTGGACCCAACTACCATTGGTTCTTCAGGGATATATGTCTGTCTGTAGTGAGATCCTCTACGTTGCCACACCTCATAAACCAATTGGAGGGTATATAAATCGACCTGTCACTTGGACACTGAAAAAAAAATCTTTAAAATAGCTGACAATCCCTTCCATATAAGTGTATCATGGCCACATGTGAGACGGATCGAAAGAATGGGCTGCCGTCAAAACAGATGTTTCCCTTCTATAGATCGCTGTGAAGGAAAGCTATCTGGTGAATCTGTTCGCCTCTGGGTGTCGGAGAAGGAAAAAAAAAGAGGGTTTTCAATAAATAGTTCAAGAGTCGACTCTACAGCTGTTTCACCTCAGGGCGTGCGAGAAAATATGTAGTTTACTTCGAAAGAGAAAATTTACCCATCTGGTGATTCTGTTCACCCCAGGGCGTCAAAAATGAAAAGAGGGGGGGGGGGTGAAAACTGCTGTCTAATGAGGCTACGCTACATTAGACTTTATATTTATATTTTGGAAGGCACGACGTATGTTCAAGACTTTCAGAAACAAAGATTGTGAAATGTGCAAACTAAGCCTAAAACTGGCAAAAGCGATCTCGTCTCAGTTCAAAAGCTCTTTGATTCTCGAATATTCCATAGAATCGTGGGATTTTATATTTGAAATGCTTATAATTCCAGTCCGATTGGTACTGCAATATTTCAACAGTTTAATTTAATTGCATGGAACTTTGAGAGAACTATGATCACAGTTAATTTATTTCTACTGGATAATTAATATTAGAATCATGAATAACTCAATCTCTTGTAGAGTTCAGGACCAAAAAATGAATTGAAGAAAAACTCTATGAGGGAAATTAAAATATATTATTTACATATAGAAACTTACAAAGAGTAATATTTACTAACAATACAAATAGAAGGATGATTAGAAATGATTTTAAAAAATGTAAGCATACTATATCAAAGAAATATGGAATGTTGTAGAGAAAATTTCTTAGTTTAAGAGCGCGTAAATGTAAATAATGTTCACATCAGTTACAATGAAACTTTTTTTTGCTCATTATGAATATCTTTTTTTTTTATAAAATGTCATATACGTAGTAGGATTCAAAAATTCCCAGACTGAGTCTAACTTAAAAAAATATTACCAGTTAAGTTGCTGAAACACATCCTCCTTCGAAATAAGACCCTTGAGCAATAACCCACTTTAACCATCGCTTGTAAAGTTTATCGAAACAATTCTGGAATGCATTTTTAGCCAAGGCAATCAGAGAAGACCAAATAAATAGACAATGTTTTCTATATTTGGGTCAACATAAATTTGTGAGCAAAGCTTTTCTTCCGCGAAGATCAACAAGAGTAAGTGTAGTTGCAAGTTGGCTGACATTAACTTGCTATCTTTGATGAGAATTTCAAGGAGCAATCTCATTCCTGAATCCAAGAAGATTGTTGGAAAGTGCATGCATTTATGTCATTAAACTGATTCTAAAATTAAATGCTCTTGCAGCTTTATATATGGAA
>BMAO01034796.1:0-65347 GCA_019973975.1 Trichonephila clavata
ATAATGAAATCCGGATTTACTAATCTTGTTTAATAAATTAAAATTGACACATCTTTTATAATAAAATTTTCATAATGCAGAAAATAGTGTCCACATCGTTCGATTATGCATCATGTAAATTATCCCTTGAGTGCCTTTTTGGCTTGGGTGCTCTGAGCAAAGTTAAATTCCAAATTAGAGATTCGCATCATCAGGGCTCAAGTGCCTCCCTCTGGTGAGGAAACTGGGTGTTAAAATTACTTGCGGTGATTGGTATTTCCGCCTATATAGTGCCGTACAAAAATAGAAATACCAGCTCCCAGGGAATGTACTAGGTCTGAAATGGTTGGGGAAAAAAACAATTCTCAATCATATTCGAAATTTAAAAAAAGTTTAAATTTGACATACAGAGGAATTTCTGTGAAATGAGGGGGTCAATTATAAAGGCGAAAAAGAGAATTTGTGATAAAATTCATTTGCAGTACATTCTTTTGAAATCAGTTTTCAATTTATTTTGAATTCTATTGCAACACGTAATACATTAAAAAATACATTGATTAAAAGAGACGAAATATTAAGAGTATTGAAATTCATTTTATCGCGAACGTTTTATTTGCTAAAGAAAGACGTTTAATCTAATTAGATCTTAAACTATAATTTACAAATTCACAAGATATAAGATCCCCTGCAGTATACTACTACAATGAACATTTAACATAATGAATTTTTAGCTTTCTAAGTTGTGTATATTTTAAAACTAGTTTGTTTCTAGTTAGAATGTTTACAACTGATTTATAAGCAGTTTCAACTTCCATTAGGAAGCATACGATTGTTACTTAGTTTTAGAAATGCGTGTTTTAGTACAATTTGCAAATAATCAAACATTTGGGCCTTTTGAATTGTAAATGAGTATCCAATTTGTATGTAGAGGATTATTTCCTATTCCAGCTTTTAACTTCTATTCCAATTCAATTTACTTTACTTGCTTTGATTGCACACCGAAGGGGATTTAAATGATTCTTGTGACAATATACATACATGGATATATATACAAATACATAAATATACATAAACACACAAAATAGAATACAAATATATAAACAAAACTACAACAAAGAAAAAAATTATAATAAAATATCAATATTGTGATCAAAATAGTAAAAATATTCCTAAAGTTTAAATTAATTCAAAAATTTATAAAATATGTTATATATATAATCAAAAGGAAATCAGACATAGGATTGGAAAGTAGAGTTGAACTAGTCTAATGGATCAAACTTCTCCATATCCTAATGTGGAGGACTAAAATGGAAATATCTTACAGCATTAAAATCTAAAGAATTTGAAAGTAAGAATTTCAAAATTTTTTTACATTCATGTGTGTAAGATTTGAAAAAATATTAAAACTCAAATATGTTAAATAACTAAAATAACTCAGCATATAATGAATCTTTAAATACTAAAAGAAAAAAATCTCACTCAAAAGTTGAGAAAAGTATCTTAAAAATTATATACATATATATAATTAAAAAATTAAAGTAATTAAATTAAACAAGATATCAATCAATGGCATGGCCAAGTAATTTTAGCGCGTTTTTCACATGTTGTATTTTACAATAATGGAACTAATGAACTTTTTACTAACAGAAAGTAGTACTGTACTAAAAAAATAAATAAAAATTAAAAATGATTATATTTATATATGATTCGGCTCATCTAGGGCACAAATGCGACCAAATGCCAAAAACCCGAGGTCAATTGGTTGCTTATTGGCTGAGAAAAAGGTACGACAAAATATGGAACGAAGACGTAGACGAAATTTGCGTCCTAATAGTGCTTTTGTTCCACTACGAGAAAAACGCGCTAAAAACGGGAGCAATTTAAGAAACGGCAGCACAAAGTTATTTTCCTTGATGACAACGCACATAGACACACCGTGCTAAGTCGACCAAGGACGTCGTTAAGGCGCTCGGCTGGGAGCCCTTAGCTCATGCGGCTTATTCGCCAGACTTGGCTCCTTCCGATTACCACCTATTTGCATCATTGGGACAGGCATTGGCTGACCAGCGCTTCACTTCTTACGAAAATGTCAAATCTTGGCTTGATGACTGGCTGGCCTCAAAAGACCGATCATTTTCTTGGCGTGGTATTCACAAATTGCCCGAAAGGTGGGGAAAATGTGTAGTGTTTGGGATCCAGTTGCGTGCCTGGGCAGGGCCTGCATTCCTGATCTGAAACCATCTGGCAGAATCTTCATGCCCTTAAAATGCTTTGTACTTAGTCAAGTTATTATTGTCATAATTTCTCGGCTATAATTTAATTCTGGCTGCAAGAATTTTTTTTGCTTGGGTTTGAATAGAGCTTTTGTTTTACGACTGCGGGAAGACAGTAGTAGATGAAGTTACAGGCTAAAGTGTTCTGACTTCATTTGCAGGGGAGTCAGCCATCTCGTTCCCTTCGTTGTCAATATGGGCCGGGATCCACTGGAGAGTACATGATTTGCCCAATGAACCAATGGAGAGAAGAAAAGAATTCATTTCTACGGTTAGGCCCCATTTTTTCCCCCTTGATGGCCTCAAGAGCAGATCTACAATCCGAGAGCACAATGATGCCATCGGAATTAGAGATGAAAAATATGATTGAATATTGAGTCACACAAATATTGAAAGTTTAAGAAGCACTAGCCTACAATTAATAATAAAAAAAAAACTTCATAAAAATACAAACCTCTGTAAGTTGGCTGTACGCAGTTTGATTGGCCATTAAAAGTGTTAGAAGAGGAGTATAAATTGGTTTGCGGTGTGTTCCAATGTGTAAACTGTCAGTAAAATAAATCCAATATTTTTTTCACTTCTAGATTTCTAACAAGATGTCTTTGTGAACCTATTGTTGAGTCATAGATTTCAAAAATATCTATCCTGAAATATAATAAATCTATGATGTTTATGGGTTTAAAGATTTTCCGAAGATTCGCTTGGCCTTAAGCAGACGTTTCAGAAGTTTTTATGTGACCTTAATTTTTCTTAAAATAATTAATAACGTAATCATTTTGTGTACCACAAATATCCTAATTTCAAAGAAAAAAATGTTGGAAAGTATGATGGTGTACATTTGTCTAATTAAACTGATTCTAAAATTAAATGTGCATGCAGTCATGGATAACCTGCAATTAGCACGGTAAATACATTGAAGAAATCTGCCACTATTTTATTTAATTTCTATTTATAATTTTATAATTTTTCTACAACGAGTTCAATCATTTTAGGAAGGTGTGACTTTTCGGTATCCACCGCACCACGATGTGGCCAGCGATTTAAAACAAGTTGCCAATGCCTGCATTAGAACATTTTATACATAACATACAATGTACATTCTAGTCATAGAAGTTAATCATGAATATTAAATATTATTAATCCAATAAATGAATATTTAGTAGCAATCGATACCTAATTATACAATATAGTATATAGTAATAAAATAATATTATATTGAATATAAGAAAACCATAGTTTACCATTTTGTAAATTATTGATTTCCATTGCATGAGAGATTTAACTGTTTGAAGAGAGAATACTGTATATACTCTGCTTTCCGCTTTTGGTTCTACATAACTAAGGGAACAATACTTTCCTCATATGAAAAATATTTTGAGTTTGCAAAAAATTGTTTAACAACTGAATGTTCAGAATCGTATCAAATTGATAGTTACAAATTATACCTTTGATAATGCGATATGAAATTAGAGCGGTTCAAGCACTAGATTCACTTTAAAATTTTTATTTAACTGTAATGAAGGGATATTATTTTAATAAAATGTTTAAAATACACAAATTATAAACAAATTTAATTTTTCTTTATAAGAAGAAATAGTTATATTTTGCGATGTTAAGCATTATGTTAAGAAATATCTTTAAATAATGAAAAATTAATATATAATAAAACTGTAAACCTACGTATATTATTGACCTCTTTTTTCTAACTCTGTATGCATTACCTCAGGAATCGAATAGTTTCAAAAATAACCTACTGTGTGGCACGCTGAATCATATTGGTAGATTGGTTTGGCACGCCATAGATAAAATGCTGCCAACCCCTGTTCTAGAATAAGAGTAAAATGTTTAAAAAAAATGGTTGAATCACAATGACTGTAACGTTCAATTTTTTTTTTGTATCAGAAGATAATTGTAGAAGTACCTTTCATAAATTGGTCAAACTAATATTTTAACGTTCCAAACAAGATATTTTGCAATCAAGGAAGTCTTTTAATATTATGATATATAAGTAAAATTACATATCGATCGATTACTCGTGTTTTGTCACCGAATTTAGTACAAGAATTGTTTAAAGAAAAAACGAGGCTTACAAGAGTATCGTAAGTATTCTTTATATTGTTTAATATTTTTTTAAATATTACGAAAATATCTACATGAATCAATATGGATTTGCATTCGATTAATTCATTCGGAACAACTGTCACAGATAAAAATTCCTTTGATGCATCTCATCTTTTTTGCCGATTGCCCGATTTCCCATTCACGTGTCTCTCGAGGGGAAGAAGTGCAATGAACGCATGATAAACGTGTGCATTACCTTAGATAAGCAATTTCAATCTTTATGTGTAATAGTATTTCCATGTGGAAAAAAAAATTAAACACGTAAGAGATTATAAATTCTCAATGTACTGATATAGTATTCTGCTCCATGGTTTTGAGTTAAAGTTACATTGGCATTTTGGGTGTAATAGTTAAATATAGTTAAATAAAACATGATTTTTAAAATATATTTTAACACGCACACACACACACACACACACACACACACACACACACCACACACACACACACACACACACACACACACACAATTTCATTTAATAAAACTTAATATTTAATGTAAGTATGCCCTTTTAAAAATTTCAAGTAATTTATTTCGATTTAGTATTATGTTTTAATAGAAGACTTCATTGGTAATGTTTTTAAATATTGATTTTGAAATCAAACAAATCATTATTTTGGATTGAAAATTTGCTTTATTTTTGTTTCAAGAACAATATAAATAAATTAAATATTATAAAACAAGGAAAACAAAAATAACCCATTAATCAGTGATATACATTGAGATGGCCTAAGAAATATATGTGCAATAAAAATTTAGATATAAGAAAAGTTTTTAATGTTTTGATAAAGTATTTAACAATGCTATGCATAAAGCAAGCAAGAAAATTATTATAAAGCAAGAAAATATAATTTCAAATATACAAATATTTTACAAAATGGGTAAATAAAACGTGATATTCTGCCAAATGAAAAGGCACATTAAACATTCATGCAAGCAAATACTCGGACATTGAGCCACTTGTGAGTTTTTATAAGAAAACAATTTTTCTAATCGTAAGAGAATGAATGTCATTTCTTAGAAGTCCAAGTAAATACAACTACAGAAAAATTTTCACAAATTATGAACACTATTAAAATGATCATTTGTGGAGGTTTTTATTTGGATAAAAAAAGAAGAATGACAATTAAAAGTTATGAATTTCGGCTCAGTTAATATATTTAAGCTAAAATATAATCCATAAGATAAAAATGTGATTAAGTTATTGCGGAAACAAGATAAAATTAAGTGCAATCAATTATGCTCTAATTTATGCTTAAAAATTTTTTTATTTTAATTATCTGAAGCGAAAACAATAAATGCACAATACACAGTGATTTAATTTTGACTAAAGTATTTTTACAAGTAAAACAAAATTGGCCACAAAAAAACTGCTTTACAGACGAAGCAAAGGAGAGTAATGAGTGTGGATCTATATAATTGCAAAAATGAATTAATTGGATTATTTAGTTCAATTAAGTTGAGCAATGTTATACTTTTCTTCTAAAATAGTTTCAGAGATAATATTTTGGATAATTAAAATTAATTTGTGGAGATATTTTTTATAACTGTTTCTAATTTATGTTAACCTCCACTACATGTAAACATTTTTTGATAAATAACTTTAAAACGAATTTTATCTTTTCGTTGTAAACATATGCAAGTTTTGAAGCTATGTAACAAATAAAGATAAATTTATTTATTAATTAATTTCGTTTCCTTTTAGGAAGATTACGAATCCATAAATAAATTCTGTATTTTATTTTCACTTAAGGATCCCATACACATAACTGAAATCTAATGTATATAATGATAATAATAAATAAATAATGGTAATCTCTGCCTAATACCCTTAAAATTAATAACTTCATTTTCAACATATTTTGATACAAGTGAAGTTTGAAGTACATATAATTTTAAATAACCTTTTCGGTAACTTAATACGAATTAAAAGCAGTTTAACTCGCAATTTTAAGCATACGCATAACCTTTCTTTTTCCTGTAAATATGATTTTTAGGAAGATCAACACAACTCAGCATAACCAACTTAAATGCACAAATTAAATTCATGTATTTACTGTTTTCCACATTAATGCATCATTTAAGTTACAAGCATTGAATTTTAGAATTAGCCTAATAATTACTCTTACTGAGTTTTCAAGTGCCTGCTGAAAGTTCAAAACATACTCACGTATTACGTAATATTGAATAAACCAAAAAAATGACACAACAAACTTAGAATTTTAAAGAAGCACTATAATTATCAAATCTATATAAATCGATTAAATGTAAAGATGTTAAAAATTCTGTGATGAAATCAGTGTAAATACTGAAGGTTGTTCACATTTAATGGAAATGATTTTGATAGTTAATTTTTATCAATAAATACCGTATTTTTTGTAGTGATTTGCTTCTATCTGATAGCCATAATTCTTGACAATAGACCTAGCTTGAATTTTCCACGAAAGTAAACTTTTCTTTAGTACTGTCATGAAAATGTTACTCCATTCTTCTTGAACCGTTCAGTGTTCTTGGATGCCGTTTTCCTAAGGCTCGTTTTAATAAACCAAAAGCCAAAAATCCATTGAAGGAGCGTCAGCTGATTTAACAGATATTTCATCAAGTGATACATTTAAAACTTGTTTCCGATTCTTTCTTTACTAAATAAGCAGCATTTGACTTAGATGTGTGATTACAGGTTTTGTCCATATGAAGCTCAACTTTATCAATGCTCTTTCCGTATAAAGTTGGAATTTCTTTTTGAAAAATTGATTCTAAAATATTCTGCTGATTGAAAAGGGAATTAATCTTGGGATTACTTGAGACTTTTTTGATTTTTAATCTGCCATTGTTAGAACTTCCATGCAGCATTTTAGGAACATTCCTGTACACAGACGAATCCATTTTGTACAGACATTCCCGCCTGTTCAGCAATAGAAAATTGGCCTGCTCTTACTACAGTCACTTAAATATACCAATATCTCACCGAGTGTTACCACAAATTTCCGTTTTTCAGCATCTAGGTGTTTCTTACATAATTTTCTACAATATAGTTTTCTTTCAGCAGTATTTTTTTTTAAAAAAGAGACGAAATTTAGGATTAAACAACTGTTTTAACTTTAAATCCTTAAGAATGATTCTAACTACAGTTCCGGAAGACATTCCTAATTTCGATGCAATGAATCGTTCAGTGGGTGGATTTTCATTTAGGATAAGAGACTTCATTTTCTTGATAGTTGCCTGCAATTGAACTATCTTAGGATACTGTTTCACGGTCATATTTTTATTTTTACTATATATTATAAATATCTGTGGTTGATATGCAATAACCGAAATTTTTACACCGCTTTTTAATTTGTTGATAGGAGTATTTCTCCATTGATAGGGGGGGGGGCGTAATTAAGTAATCTCCGAGGAATCTATCATTTTTAGGAGCCAAATTTGAAATAAATATTTTATTTTACGTTCCAATCAAAAGAAAACCTTAGCAGACGATTATTCTGAAGTTGCCAAAATTTTATATCAAAATGCAAACGAGAAAATGAATTACAAAATCGTTTCCATAAAGTGTGAACAACCTTCTGTACTTTGAAACCTGAACGCGGATTAAAATTTTTAGCTTCTTATAACGTAAAAGATTTTACCCACGTTTCTAATCTCTGAATTTATTTTCAAAAAGAAAAATATTATTTTCTTTTTATTATTTGGTCATAAAATTTGAAAAAATACATCAATTTGAATTGGTATTCCTACATTCGTTAAGTCTTTATAAGTAGATATTTATATTTTTTCTAAGGCTCAGACAGAGGCACTCCTATGGATACCACACCACCATTTACAGGAAGTGTGCGGTCACTGACCGAATGGGGACAGAAGGGAGAGGAATTGTGACGACAGTTGTTAACCAAGCGCTATTTGAGTGTAACCGCACACACATTATAGGGTTTAAGAAACAAATAAAGTTGACATAGTCCACTGAAAGTTGTCCTGCTTTATATTGTTGTGAATTTATTCTAAAGTAACTAGTTATGACTACAAAATGGTATACAATACTAATATTTGTTAAAGAAAAATGTAAACTTCAAAACTTTTATGAACATATCATGTATTCATCAAAAACAATATCTACATTCTGATTTCAGGTCTTCCAATTTTTAATAAGCTCTGATATTAGATCCATCATACCCCGTTTTCAGTAGTTTTTAAAATCATTTTGGGCATTGTCAATTTGATGCATTTTAAATCATTTAACTTTGCTAAATAGAATCTGGAACCGAAAAAATATATAAACTTTCTTTTTTTATTTCACATTTTAATAGGTTTAGGAATTATAACTATAAGGCTTTTGCAGAATTTTGTGAAATATCAAGTATTAAAGGCAGTTTAAAATGACAGCGAATTCTTCCGAAAGTAGCGTATGGTTATTCAATTATTCAAAAGTAGTGCTACATTATTTTACATAACTTTTGTTACATAAAATGATTTTTAAATTTGATATTAGGTACAAAAAGCTTGACTTGAAACTTGAAATCAAGTTCATCGTCTTTTATATTCTTGTAAATACATTTAAGACGTGCAATATTTTCTTCAATTAAAAATTTAAAAAAAAACTTATCAACAATAATAAATAAATTGTATGAAATAATTATTAATAAACAATTATTTAAAAATGTAAAGGTAATCAATACAAATCAACTGGAGTATAATGTGGGACTAAAAACGATCATTTAGGCAGAAATTTATTCAAGACTTTCTTTTAAACTTTTTATGAAGAAAACATGTAAAAAAATATCACTTATCTGCAACTTTTAAATTCATTCAGTTTTTTAAGACATATAAATGTTCAAAAAAATTTTACTCTGATCTGTGAAAAACTATATATATATATATATATATATATAAATCCTTTATGCACAAAATTCAAGCAAGTTAAAATAAAATACTGTTAAGCCTGTTTTTGTTCGATAGATAAGGACCGCATAAAAATGTTCGAAAATTTCATAAATACTTACAAATAACATAGAACTTCGTTGAAATACTTAAGAAAAAAATTTTTATGCGGGGTAGAGGGACCGCATAAAAAAAGTCGCACTTAGAAAATACACCAGTTATTTACGAAATTTATGAGAAAGTACTTCCGTAACAAAATAAATAATTAAATTACCCATGAAAACATTTAGCTTCTCATTGTATACAAGAAGAAGATTTCAAAATGCACATGAATAATTCACTGCTACTCATCGTAATCCAAAACGCTCACGTCGCTTTTTTCATTCGAAAATACAATTTGAATTGATTTATTTTGTGGCACCATAAAATAAGAGATAAGTTTTTGCGACGAAGGTCGATTGGTCAGTTGCTTATAAACATCACGATAACCAAATATGCATGATCGAAGCTCTTTTTATGAAATTTCATATTCCTTTCGGATTTGATATCTATTTTAAGAAAATGCTTTTCCAATTTGTTGGAAAGCTGGATCCCTGCATATATTTTATTCGTTTCCAAAGGATCCAGTTCTTCTTGTCCGTCTCCATAATCTATCAAATTATTGATAATGCCACTGTCTTTGTAAGTTTCGTCTTCAATCCAGAGCGAGCTGTTGCCGCGTTGAGAGTTAGAAACTGAGCGTGCATTGTCAGGAGACTGGTTATAACAAATGAACAGAGCATCTTGAAGTGTATATATGTACATTGCAGTGGTATAGCGAACACCCTTGCAATCCCCGCCTCGCGGAGGGGCTCAAAGCCTAGCTAACGCCAAGTACGTATCTATCCAATTTATAAAACATTAAAGACAAAACCTGAATGTTCAGGGAGGCCCTAACATTCTCCGCGCCACTGTTACATTGACAGAAAACATTACAGGGGCACCAAAGCCATTTAAATTCATGCACCACAGAAAAAAATCGCACAAAACAAATCGCATAAGAAAGAACCGTACAAAACTAGGTTCTATTGTAATAGCATACGTATTTAATTAAGCATAGATCTAAAATTATTACTCACGAATAACTGAGTGAACTCAAGACAACGGAAAAAACCGGTTTCTTAGATTTTTAATAATTTACTACATCACTAATTGCATAAATTATTGAAATCAAAGACATTATTTTCAACTTGGGAAACTTATCTATAGATTTTCTTATCTGTCTATTATTTCCCACCTGTTTCCGCAGATTTTCCCTTAGAATGATAATTTACTGACAGATGTTGGATTTCTCAGAAAAAAGGTGCTTCTGAAGTCTATTCTTTTTTAGTATAAAAGACGGAATTTTATCATATTATTATAATTCAAGTTATTCTTGACGATCCCATCATGAAGGTCTTAGTCGTTGCTCTCGTGCTCGTTGCTTGCTTGGTAAGATTATTATGTCTCAGTTATAAATAATATTATTTATTGTAACTAAAGAAACAAGAACTAGATAATAGATTGAGTATGATGAAAAAAATTGTTTTTACATGTAAATTTAATTAATTATTTATTAGAAACGGATACATGTTTTAAAAATCAAACTGAGTTATAAATAAATCTAAATGATTTCAGTAATTAGTGTAGTAAAATTTTAGTTATGGAAATATGGTTAGAAGTAATGGTGACCTCTGCCAATTTCACTACCTAAGAATTTTTAATAAAGTATATAGAGTAAAATATAAAATGAATCAGAAATAAAAATTTGTTTAAAAAAATCAATGCGTATAGAATTCCACCATATCACTCAGATTATAGATTCGTTATTGTTTTTGTTGCTTATGCCACCTTATCTACATTAATATCAGATCACGGCTTGTGAAATTCATTGCGTCAACGGGCTACATGGTAACAAGCAGCTTTCAACACAATTCAGATGACAGTGTGAGGTTTGGCTTGATTCCATCCCAGTTTTGAGAGACAACACCCTGGGGGGCCATGAGCCTCAAATTCTCTTCCCCTTCCACCAACCTCACGATAGGACTTACTGCTCAACAGCTATTTGGAGTTCCAATGTCGCGAAGGTACAAAACATTTCAAACATCCACGCCTTCTCCGGGATTCGAACTCAGGCCCAACAATCCGCTTCACTAACAACTATACCGGATGGCAAGCATAGATAGCATAAATGTGACCAACAATGATACGACATTAAGGAAGAGAGTTTGATAGATAATAATATTATTAAAAAAACTTTTAAACTGTACTTTGTATGCAAAATTCGTATATGCATTTAATCTCTTTCATTTTCCCCTCTATTATTATTAATAGACATATGTATAAATAAATTTTATTTTCCATTATTAATACTGGGTTAATTTCTACAAATTAGGTGTAATTTGTTACTTTGAACCCCGAAATTTGAATACTTTCTGCTTAAAATATTTAAAACTCCTCTTTTGTACTTTTGAGGCCATTTTTTTAAAAATTTGTATACGTTATCAACGTGACTAATTCCTAGTTTCAATTGAATCAGAAAAAAATATAGCGATATTAAATACCATTTAGAACAAAAATACTTATTAAATTTTATTTATATTTGTCTGTATTATAAACGGATTAAATTGTTTACTTTTATTAAATATGATGCTTTTATTAATAAATATAATATAGATATTCACAGTTATTGAATTTAAAGTTATTTAAACATCTTCCCTCTCAAGTCATAGAGGGCGGTACTGTAGCTAACAAAAAAACTATTTACGAAATATTTATTACAAGCATATTGTTATTATTATGTAAAAGTTTGCAAAACTATTTTTAATATAAAAATTAGTATTAATTAATAGTAGCTTATAATTATTTTTTTAAATATATTTTTTATTTTTAATTTTTTTTGCTAATTGAATTTTAAGCTTAGAATTTTTATTTAAATCACAAAGTCTAGCTGGTTTTTTTTAATGGATTCAAGCGGGATCTAAGCATCTTCGAAAGCTTTTCTTAGCACTTATCCTTATTCATAGTGGATTTAAAACAACTTCTATCCATTATATCCCTCACGACTTTACTCAGTATTATGAGCCGAAAGAGGGAAGAGAGATTGGTTAGTCATAAAACTTGTCATTAAACTGGTAAAATACTTATTTAAATTATTAACGAAATCTGTAAATTTTATGAAAATAGTGCAACATTTAAATCTTTATTGATTCCAGAAATTTCAGTTAACTCTTTTATTAGTATTCGAATCAATTTTGGTCCAAATAATGTTTATGCATACATAATATAAAAATAAATTACATAATAAGTTGTTTCAATTAAATTAATTAAATCTGCATTAAAATTAATAATGTTTTAAGGTAGGCAATTGTTACCTCTGTTTGATCTAAATTACATATTATTTATAGGCATTTTTATTTCAACAAACTTCTTTTCAAATTTATTTAGAATGAATAAATTAAACTGAAGAATACACATTTTTTTCACTTCAAATCCTACTTTTCGAAAATGTGTGCCTAAAAATAAATATTTTAATTTTCAAAATATAATGGGTTTCTAATGGATAAACAATATGTTATTTTATTTTAAAACATAATTTTTTTTCCGTAATTTTCAGGCTCTTGGTGAAGCCAAGCGTTGCCGGACATCTGAAGATTGTGAATCTGACGAATGCTGTGTTGCTCGTGGAATCTTTGGTTTCAGAAAGGGAAACTGCAAAAAATTAGCCAAGAAAGGTATGAAATTTAACAATTTGAATGAAATCTCAGAAAATTCAAGATTAATATTTTAAACCTTTATTGCAATTCAATGTATGCATTTCCACATATATCGAGACATTGAACATTTATCTTTAAAGGTCTCAGGGGTGTTAATTTTGTCTCGAGATCTGAATATATAAACAGTTTTCAAATAGATATAATTCTTTGAAATTAGAATTAAATAATTCGATTCTTGTACGCATTTCTTATAAAGGAATGAGGTTTCAAAAAAGTTTAAAATGTTTCAAAATATAATCATAACTTTTAAAATTATAAGCATATGAATATAAAAAACATTTCTGTAATTAATATTAAGTAAATGTTACGATGCTCATGGCATTTTCTAAAATAATAAACTTTGATGAATAAAACTTCATATAGTTATAAAATGTATATATATATATATATATATATATATGTATATCATACTCTTTAAACCTTTCCTAGTTTTACTATTATACATCTTTATTATTTCAAAAAAATTGAAAAATATTTAAATGCAAAAATGTAATTTATTTAACTTTTTATAAAATATTAGTTATTGTGTTTTATTTATATTAAAATCCTGCAGTCTAATAAGGATATATATATATATATATATATATATTTAACTTAATAAATCAACTTATTGCTAGTAATTAGAGCTATTATTTTCGAAAAGATCTTAATTAATATTTCTTGCATAAATGTTTCTTATTTTCATAAGCTTATATATTTTTAAAATTGTGATTATGTTTTAAATGTTTTTCACTTTTTTAAAACCTCATTCTTTTAAAAATATTGCTTTAAAGAATTGAACTCTTTAATTTTAACCTCGAAGAATTATATCTAGTCGAAAATTGCTTATATTTTCTGTTCTCGAAGCAAAATTAACACCCCCCTTTTAATTGAAACTTAATAGTGTACATGTGTTTTAGGTTATAAATGAATGCTTTAAATGTGATCATCATCTCACGCCTTTCTCGAGTTATGTCATTTTGCAATAAATTTAACTGCATTTCAGGTCTATTACAACATAATATATATATATATATGTGTGTGTGTGTGTGTGTGAGTGGTCTGTGAGTGTGTCGTAGCCTCTCGCTACCTCTTAGATTATCAATTCCCCTTCTGGTATTACCTGAATCTGAATATGTTGAATGCATAATAAATTTACTACTTATTTTAACAAATCAATCTTATTTATTGACTTTTCTTAATTAAGAGATTACACAAATATTATTCAATTTTAAGAACAATAAAACACAGTGGAGAATGAGAAGGATTCAATAATCATGAACGACGGAATCCTATCTGAATCCACGAAGGGGTCGACGCGTACAATTACAGCTACACACTTATACTTAATTGGAACAAATAAAACGAACCTGATTTCTTATGTTATGACAGGTTCGTCTAGCTGCTTCCTTAATATCTTGATTGGATTTCTTTAATAGGCGACTTCTTTTTCTGCTATTCTCGCAGTTCTTTTATGAACTAGTTTTATCCACAACGGTACGATAGACTCTACTCACAACGTCTACGTTTACACTTGAAAAAACACTTTCTCATTTCATTTCATTATCTTCTCTCTTCATTTCATTCCCTTTTCTAACTCGCTAAACCCGAACTTATATAAAATATCTCATTTGCATAAATCACACTTTGGCTCCGGTGGAGATTGGTTGAAATAAATAAAATATAGAATATATGAGAATGTTAGTGAAACGCGTAAGCACCCGTCACAAGTGTGTGTGTGTGTGTGTGTAAGGATCATTAAATTAGATCTAAAATTAACTGGCTAGTCCATTTCTAACTTTTTTCTTCCCGTTACATCTTCAAGTATTAAATTTATTACCCAGTTCGGGAATATAGAACACATTGCTCTAACTTTGCCGGCTCCGACCATTAATTTTTATTACCTATATGACATCCTTAAATTATCAAGTATACCACTTCAATAAGACATGTACTTGAAGACATCTGGCTTTTGAATGGTCGGGGACTCTTGATTTTTATCGTGTCCGTCTCTTTCTCTCTCTCCTACAAACAGATTATAAAATGATCTTATGGAATAAAGACGGTTAAAAAATAATGTCTTGAAGTTCAGTTAAAAAACCACGCGACATACGTATATATACTGAACTGAACTCAGTGGCGCAACAGCCCATGAGGGCCAAAGCCTACTACACTTATCTCAGTTTAAGTGAGCTTAGACTCTGGGGTGCATGCCTAGATGTTTCGGTCAAGTGGTCAGTCTGACGTGAAACCCCCAGTGTACAGTTCCGAAACAAGCTTGGTACTTATTTATCGATCCACTGAAGTATGAAAGTCTGAGTCGACCTTGCCCAGTCCAGGATTTCAACCCCTGACCTGTGTCGTGAAAGCGCGAAACACTACCACTCAGCCACTGGGTTTTACACATATATATATAGTGGAGAGAAAAACGAATCACTCACTCACTTATCATGAGATCTCCGAAACGATTAAACACACAAATTTGAAATTTTGCGGTATGATTCTTTGGTTGAGTAGAGATCGGATAGGAACAGGCTTTGAGAAAATTGACTCACAATGGTGTTTGGGGTGATGATGATGAATGCCCAGAGGAACCGAGCTCACCCGAAGAGGGTTTAGAGCTACAACCGATCCCTCGGGAAACAACCACCCTCACATCCAGATTTTATTGCAAAAAAAAAAAAAAAAATCAATGTTTACATTTTAAACAATTCCAACTTTTTTACAAATACAAAAGAAATAATAAAAATATACAAAACAAATGCACCATAAAGACAAAAAAAAAAAAAAAAGACAGAAAACAGGAAGCATAAATAATTACATTAAAAAAAATAGTTTCTTTGGAATCAAATTTCCAGTTGATGACACACCACTTCCTGTTGATATTTTCCCGCCATTTGGTTCTTCAGTTTTCAGAAAAAGGAAATGATATTCATCAAAAGGAGGATTACTTTTTTTTCCAGATCTCCTCCCCCATTTTTTTTTTTAAAGAAACATAAAAGAAGATAGCAGCAGTTAAAAATAAATTAGATAACAAAATTTCACATTTTTGAACTATTAGACATTTAGTCTTGATATTCGGCCATCAAGTTTCTTTTGTTCAGTAGAGAGCCACTAAGAATAAGTTTTGCAAAAATTGACTCCTAAAAAGAGAGAGCGTTATACACAAAAATTTCTGATTTTGACAGTAGACCTACAGAATAGAAATTTGGAGAGCATATTTCGTTTGATGACTAGATATTCGATAAGAGCAAGTTTTTTGCGAAAACCTAAGGTTAAAGTGGCTTTAGGGAATTCTATAAATCGAGAATCGGCAAACTTGTATTTGTGGCGTTCCAAACCAATCGAAAAATATGATTCTGGATACCGCATTGTAGGAAATATTTCTAACAATGTGATTCCCGTAGTAATGCATGCATTGTTACGGAATAGAGGTCAAGAAAACGGATTTAGAGACTTATTAGTTGCCCAACGTATACCCACCGCATCGAGGAGGGCCGAAACCCTGACTTTACAGGGGGCTCTAATATTCCTCGACACGCCACTGAGCTTCATTATACATTATATATGTATAAATAAACCTCATTCAAATACATTTATTGACATAAATATAAATTACATAAAACATTATTCCTTTAACATACATAAAAAAATTAAAACTGCATCTGCTGCAAGGCGCTGTTTATTATTCACATGATAAATATTCTCTCATCAAGATAAAAACTAAATGGAACTGTTTCTTGTAAACCAGAATTCTGTTTTGTTATTACATTTTCTGCCGTTTAAGTTATTCGTCTTTCAATAGCACGTTCAGAAGCCAGTATTTTTTTAATTCGGGATATGCTGTTTGTAGATTTAGCAAATCGCTGTGTGTGAACAATATTTCAATACTTTCTAAAAATCTGTCCTTTATATATTCGCCATATGTGAAAGGTTTCTTTTCGGCGACTTTTACAAAACTGTATTCGGTCGCTCTAGTTTGGTTAAAATTGTTTGACAGCAAAATGTCTTATACCTTTATTTTCTACGTGTGTGTTTTAAATATATTTAAAATACCTATTTCTGACATTTTGGGTGTAGAATTTTTGGGATTTTAAGGATTGTGAAAATGAAACCAAATTATCAGATTGATAATATGGCATATTTACTCAAATATAAGCCGCACTTTTTTTACAGTTTTAATGGTACTGAAAATCGGGCGCGGCTTAAAATCGAAGGTGAAACATTTGCTGGATGGTGAGAATTGAGTTTTCATCCCTTTTAAAAGGTAAAATACAACCATGCATCGATCCATGCATCACTGACTTATCTCATTCTGCAGTCTACCTTAAACATCGTTGTCTGCTCGTATTTAGGAAATAATTTTTTGTATGCACTCTTTCGTGTATTTCCCTAAACATCAAATATATTGGTAATATCATCAAGGCGAGCTCACTATGACGCAAACATGAAAAGAAAGGAATAAGAATAAAAAGAATCAGAAAAACAGCAGTGGCCATTGAAAATTTGACACGGATGAAACAAATATACCTCAATAGCGTCAGCAAAATGATATAATTTTGGCTAGTAAATGTTCTCAACAGTCTTTAATAATTCTTTAAAACTCTTCTATAATACATTCTCTTAAAATAATGTTGCATAACAACTGCATTGGATGCCGCGAAAGACGACACTGTGTGGGAAAAGGGCAACGCCGGCACCCATTCCGAATTTATCCTT
The DNA here is from genome assembly GCA_019973975.1 of Trichonephila clavata. Classification (NCBI taxonomy): domain Eukaryota; kingdom Metazoa; phylum Arthropoda; class Arachnida; order Araneae; family Nephilidae; genus Trichonephila; species Trichonephila clavata. The sequence goes on from BMAO01034796.1 coordinate 17,736, forward strand.
GACAATGGGAGTGATGTGTGTGTGTGTGTGAATCATTTTCAAAACAAGATACTGGCGGTTAGAGTAATAAAATGTTCATGTATATATTTGAAAGTTTTTAACATTGGTAAAATAAATTAGTTATTAATTTCTTATTATAGTAGAACGTCGTTTATCCGAACGTTTATTATCCGAAACAAATTTTTTTTGAACCTTGCAGCAAAAAATCCAAATGGTACAATTGTACAGCGAAAAATAAGTGATTATTTTCCACAATAAAGGTAAAATTGCGACAATTTGCACCAATTTTGCTTTTTCTTCAAGGACTTTTCCCGCATAGGATGATTTTCAATATTCGTAGTGTCCGTTTTCATATACTGTATGGATCGCATTTGGTTTTCGGTTATCCGAACAATCGCGTATCCGAACGGTGGCCGGTCCCAATTTATTCGTAAAAACGACGTTCTACTGAATGTTTGAATGAATGTTCTCATTGAATGTTTTCTTTAAAAAAAATCTTAAGTATCGAATATTAAAGAATCTTTTACACAATATTTTATTTTTTCTTAAGGGTCTCAAGGGTATTAATTTTCGCAGAGGGCTGAAAATATAAGCAATATTCAAATATATATAACTCTGAAATTAAAATTAAACTATTCGAAAATTTTACACATTATTTATAAAAGAATGGGACTTCAGAAAAGTGTAAAATGTTTAAAATATAATCATAATTTAAAAAATTATAAGCATATAAAAATAATCAATATTTCTATAAGAAATATTAATTAAGTTTCACGATGCGCATGCTTTTTTCTAAAATAGTAGCCGTAATTACTTGCAATAAGTTGGTTTTTAAAGTTAAATGTATCCATATTACACTGTACTATTTTTAAATAAATAAAATAATAAATTATATATTTTTAAAAGCAAAAAAATTATTATTTCAAAAAGTTTCTTAAAATTTCAATATTTTTCAAGTATTTTTTGAAATACAAAAGATATATGTTTCTTAAATTGGTAGGGTTTATTGAGCATGATACATTTTATAATTCTATAAAGTTTTATACATCAAAGGCTATTATTTAAGAAAATAGGGTCCGCAACGCAAAAAATTACTTAATATTTATTACAACATTATTTCTTATTTGCATATGCTTATAATTTTTTAAATTCTGATTATATTTCAAACATTTGTACTTTTTTGAAAATATAATTCTTTGTAAATAATGTGTAAAAGATTCGATTTATTTATTTTAAATTTAAAAGAAGTGTACCTGTTTGAAATTTTTTTATATTTTCACCCCTGGAGACAAAATTAACACCCCTGAGACCCCTTTTAAAAGCATGTAGAGAATTGGGGGAGGGGAGAGGCTTAGAATTGATGACAACATTTTTTCACAAAAACATTTCGAGTATCAATAGTGGCTTAGATTCGAGTAAATAACGCATATATATCTTTGTAAAGCTATACTTCTATACAGTTAAAATGCAATGTTAAAGAAAACGCAATTAAAAAACTCATTACCTAAGAGAATTTTTGCAGTTCCAAAAGTAAGGAAAAAGAGAAAACATTCCCTTAAAACAAGAAATTTCAATCAAGAGATAAATGTTTTTTTGAGGTTTGTGAACCTCATGGTAGACATCAAGCAATTATCAGGAAAAAGAAACCCTTGTCAGATTTTTCCATAGAAATATCATCCTTCTGTCCTGTAAAGGTGTAACGTTACGTAATTAAACAGCATTCGATTTGGTTTTATAGAAGAAAAATCATAAACTCTAAAAATGTATCATGGCATAGTAATTAAATGATTTTTTTAAATTCTAGATGAAGCCTGCAGTGAGAAAGAAGACGTAGTCGCCTTCTTAGATGAACAATACATTGGACATTGTCCATGCGTTGACGGACTATCTTGCGAACCCACTGAAGTAAAAGATTTGCCATTCGTAAGTAGAATATTTTAATGGATTTTTTATTAACCCCTCAAATATATTGAAAGTTTCATTTAGTCTAAATCCCTGCCGTCATAAATACATATGTAAAATCTCATAAATAAATCTTGAGGCTGGTGCATATAAAGCGTATGATTTTCTTTAACGTTGTGAACGTTGTTACGCTTTTGTTTTTGACATATACTCGTTTATAGTCGAAGTGTCTATTGCCAGAGTCCCATTTCAACAAAGATTTCCTCAAAAGTGCTCCATTTTGTTATTTGCTTTGAATTTCATTACGGATATGATTTCAACCGATATTCCTATAATTTTTAAAAGAGGAAAAGAAAAAAAAACTTGGTGTGTGTGTGTGAAGCTGCTGCAAAAACTGCAAACAATATAAACCAGAAATTTGTAAAAAGTACTATAAACAATGATAAAGTGCAGCATTGGTATGAAAACTTTCGGTCAGGTGATTTTTCCCTAACAAGTGAACCGCATGGAAGACTCAAAACATCCTTACAAAATGATGCTCTGAAAGCATTTGCGGAAACGAATATAACTGTATCCATTGTATTGCCCGTATATTGATGAAATGAAATAAAATTAAAAACAAAACACCCATTTTGTTAAGAGGTATGACTCAATGCTTCCTCACATACCTGTCGGAAAAAACAATTGCAAAAGTAAATCAAGTAAAATATGAAATTTTGCAGGACAGCTTATTCACTGGATCCTTGACTTTGAATTTTTAATCAGTTAGTTGTCATAAAAGTAGTCTATATCGACCCCTAGGGATCTACAAAAATCTGCAAAGAGTTCACGTCAGCGGAGGAAAAATTGTGGGCCCATAAGGTGTAAATGGGTGCCTATGATTTTGGCTCTCATTGAACTAGAACGTGACTTTAATTTTAATTTTTAATGAATGGAATAATCCGCAGCACATATGCCACCTATTGACTTAAGTAATACTTTATTATAATATATAGACGTATATATATATATATATTTATACAAACACAATTAAAATTCGAGAGTAAACAAAGGTGTTTATGTATCTATGTGAGACTATTTTCATACAAACCGCCAAACGCAGAAAAGCGTCATTGGTACTAAAACATTGTAAGTAATTTGAAAAATCCGTTTTGACCATTTAAACACCTAAGTTACAATTATTTAAAAATATATTAATTAAAAGCTTTAAAATGAATGATTGTAGCCCATCCTTGTAAAGCTATTCTAGTGTAGAAACTCCAAAATATGGCTGGTGGGTGAGTTTTGAACAGTTCCCTTATTTTTAAAACTGCCATTTTTCTTTTGTTTTTAAATCGGGAGAAAAAATAATAAATCAAGTTTAGGATGGACAGTTTATCTCGACAGGACTCAATACAAAATTGTTTTTTTTGTAGAATAGTGGAATTTTGCATTTTTTCTAAAAAGAGTCAATTTCATATGTTTCAGTTTCTTGCGTTTTTCATTCTACAGTTAGAAATTTAAACCTTTTGAAGTTAGTAACACTATACCAACTTTCAGAAATACCTACGAAATTAATGGATTTGCAACGATTCAATTCTATGTAAGTTGGGGCTTATCGAACATCAAAAGCATTGAAAGTGGTCTAGGAGAATGTTTGGGAGCTTTTGAGTTAGACAATTTTTACGGGTTAAACAATATGAAAATGAAAGCAGTCAGAAAAATTCTCGGTTGGAGTTCATTGATTCTAAGGATGATAATTTCTTTATGACAGACATCTATGCATTAAAATATCTTTGGGAAAGGTATAGTGAATCAACTGAATCATATTTCAAATAAATGAACATCTTTTGAAAAAGGTCATGCGAGGGGGGGGGGTATACATATTCCCATAAAAATATAATATCTAACATTTCATACGCACCAACCTAATACAAAGTTAAGTGGCTTTGCATTCTAAAGAAATCTATTTTAGATATTTTTGGACACCATGCTCTTTATTTCGCATAATTTTCAAAATTATAAATTACTTTTTAAATTTATTTTAAAACAAGAATTAGCTTTTATTAAAAAATGAATCATATATTGTTTACTTCTTGAGTTAAAGGAAAAAAAAAAGACTATTGCTTATCGATGTTTATTATTTTATTTTAAAAAATGTTGCTCATAATATTAAATCAAATAATGCATAGCAACTCTTTAACAAAAAGAAACAACTTCTAGTATTTTTTCTAAATAAAATATCGTTGCTAGAGCTATTTGCTTAAACTCTTAGAAGTCTATTCAGCCTTTATACAAAACGTTCATTAAATACTTGCTAAGCATTCTTAAATAATATAATTTTAGTTTTAACATTTTAAGTTTATAAGCATACAAATTTACAATTTAAAAAATTCTGTTATGTGTTACATAATTTTTATTCTTAGTCATATAATTAATCCTATTTCTAAGTATTAAAGTAAATATGAATTAGAATTTTACTTTAGATTAAAAATATGTTGTACTAAAAATTTCACTAAAAATTAAATTAAACTTTGAGTGGGGGGTAATATCGTATATATACGTTAGTGAGAAGCTGTTACCTAAAGTGGCACACAAATATACTTTTGTGTTTTAGCCTCAGCTTTTAAAGCCGTTTAGGTACGTCAGTCTCTGAGTTTTTGTAGGAAGTAGGGAATCTATTGATGGTAAATAGTAATTTTGGTCTTACACCTTAAGTAGAAGCGCCTTAGCAAATTATTTTTCCGTAAGCAAGTGAACTTACGATAATCCAAGATTGCAGAGAGTCAGCCATCTTGTATTTTAACAAATTAGAAATCAGAAAGGAATGCAAACAGTGAATGAAGGTGAAAACAATCACCAGAAGCAGAGCTTGATTCCTAATGAAAAGAAAACTGGGGCTAAAAATGAAACCTTAAAAGGACGTGAAATAACTAATTGTTTTAATATTTTTAGAACACTTTTTCACTTGTTCTGAATGAAAAAAAAATTAGGGCTGGAGATTGTCAAAAAAAGTCACTACAGAGTGTCGTCAACTAGAAAATTAACCACTCAAAGGGTTAACATGTTATCAGTTAATTACTTAAAAAATAGTTGTCAGATATTTGTATTGCAATATCCATTAATAAAATTGATGATTCTTGAGAGAAGAAGTTTCTGTCCTTAAATAATAACTGCAATTGGTGTTCTTTCTACAGATCGGAACAGTTAAAATTGACGAAAGGTGTGTTGAAGGAGGTTCTCAAACTACTCCTGCTGAGCCAGAACCCGAAACCGAACCCGAACCCGAACCTGAGACCGAAGCTCCAGCAGAAGAATAGAGATCCAAACATAGCAAAAATGAAATAAATATTGACAAATGTTCAAACCTTTTACATTATTTTCTATTTTAGGAATATTTTTTTTGAATAAAAGTTTTTACAAATATTTGCACTTGGATTTCAAATGAATTGCATAAATTTCCACTGCTTCGTAACTAAAGCACATAAACTATTTATATTTAAAAATAAATACAGTAAGTCATGCAATTTAAAATTTAAAGAAATAAACCATATGGGTCAATTCTTCATTTTGACTACAAAAGTGTCAGCTGTATAAAAAGTTTTTGTATAGATTTCATTGCATCTTCACCTACAAAATGAAGATACATCATATAAACACAATAGAATCTTTTTTATTTCATTTCCAATGGGGAATTGAATTGCGGATTGGTATTTACCGGTGCAGACCTAATAAGTTCTAAAGAAGCTGATATCACTTTTATGTACTGCACTATATAGGTGGAATATCAATTGCCATAATGTAATTTTGTCACCCAGTTCCCTGCTCAGAGTGAGGCGCTTGAGCTTTAACGATGCGAAATGGTACTGGGATTTTAATTTTGCCTAGAACAGCCAAGCCTAAGAAGCACTCTAGCATTTGATTGCATTCTGAAGTTTTCGAAATAGTTTTACTGACAGAAGAACAACGAAAAGAACTGTATTTCAGAAAGACGTATATAAGTCTGAGGGCACTGAACGTGCTGGTTGAGCGAGACAGATATATACGCCGGTTGCAGTTAAGGGATTGACAATGGAATATTGCCACAGACCACACGTTCTGAATAATAGTTAATGGAAGAGTTTGATAATTAAACTTACTCTTCACTCTCACAATTTCTATAATATATTTTTTATTCTCATATAGAATAGAAAAATATAATTTCTTGAAAAGTCCTTCAAATCTTGCTAATTGTGGAGCAATTAGCAAGATTATTAAAAAAAAAGAAAGAAAGTTATTTGAAAAAATTGAACTAAAAAGGCGAATTAATATGATTGTTTTGTTGCGGCAATTACTTTTAAAGCTTTTTTAATCACATAAGGAAGCATCGAAGGAAAAAAAAATATATTTTCGGATCAAAATTCAATATAAAGAATAAAATTATTTACAATCATGATTATTTAAGGACAAAGTTACTGGAAAATATGGGAAATATTTCCTTGAAGATGTAATGAATTCTATATTTACAAATCCTTATTAAAATCGACATATTTCATAAAAAAAGGACACCTAGACACATTTTTGTAATGGCATAGTTAGAAATGGTGAAAAGAGAATTTTTGCTATAAAGTTTTTACATTACATTCTTTTGAATTCATGCTTTCAGTTTATTTTGAATTCTTATGTAGTACAGACATTTCAATAAGAAATAAATTGGTTAAATGAGGCGAAATATATAATATTGAAATTTATTTCATAGTGATATTTAATATGGCTAAACCATACATTTAAAATTTCAGAATCATAAGAGATTAATTCCTATGCAACATATTTCTTCAATATCACATTTAAAATTATGTTTTTAACTTTCTTAAATTGTAATTCTTGGTACATTATTTTATTTCATGTTGCTTCAAATGTTTTCAGATAATTTACAATTGGATTCAGCGTCCATTAAAGTGTATGCAATTGTAAATGACATTTTTTTTTTGCTTTTAAATTGCGAATTGGTATCCAGATGGTGCGTGAAACATAATTTTTATTTTGCAATTTTTAACTTCGATTTCAATTTAATCTATTTATTTACTATGATTGCATCCTAAGATGCTAAATTAAGAAGAAATGTTCTGGAAATATAGTAAACACTGCAGCTTCCAACTGTCGTTATTTTTTTTTATATAGTTTGATATTATTCCAATTTATTTTTGAATATCTGGTTACGTATCAATCATTATAGGACATAATGGATTGATATATTATTGTTTACATTCCGTATGGATTTCAGTTTAATTTAATCTATATATATATATATATATATATATTTATAAATGGATGTTTGTAAAATTGAAATCACTTCTCTCCAACACTGTTCAACCGATAACTATGAAAATTGGCATGCATATGTATTTTTTGTGGAGAAGATTTTTGTGCTATCCTCTTTGTTCCAGCTCCCCACAAGGTGGCACTACAGCATACCAACTTCTAAACCATTCAATCAATCGTCAAGTTGCCAACATAGTTGCCAAAAGTGATGCCAACTTGGCCCTATAGCACAAATTTCTCTATATTTCCAATGAATCGCCATTATAATGTAAGGAACGGCGTTGCTTGCGAAAATTTTAAGATAAAAATTATAAATATTACAATTTTAGCATAAAATAAATACAACAGAAAGTAATATTAACGCATCACACATTCAAATAGAAATTGTTTACTCTATTTTAAGCATTCATTACACAAAATTTGTAACAATATGTTATTTTTGCTGAACAGAGATCAGGTTAAGAAGATGTTTTCAAAAATCGACCCACAAGGGAGTTACGGGGTTTTAATAAATAAAAAAATCCTACTCCTACAGATTTAAAATTTAACAAATATGATTTGTTTGTTTAGCTGTGATAGGCATGAAGCTTTTTTTTTCTTTAATTTTCAATTCACGTAAAATTAACTCATCAAAAACATCATCCTTCAGTCTATATTGTTAAATTTTTCAATTCACCGGTGAGAAAAGAAGGGGTATACCAGCTAGTACTAACTATATATAAGAGAGAAATTAATCAATGTGCTGTAGCATTTTTTAAACTTACCTTAAAATACGGCGTATACAGAGTAAGCTGGTGAATGCTTGACGAGAGCATTACGAAAAGTGTAATCGGGCGAGGCGAACGGACGTACGCTTGACTTGGGGAGTGAGTGAGTGCATGCGAGCGTGCGCATTGGACTTGTGTCTTTTATATACTATTGTTAAATAATGTTTCCCCACTTACTGTAATTATCAAGGTATTAGTCTTGTGAAAAGGAATATCTTCGTTGAACACATTGTTAACAACATTTACTTTTTAATTTTTTATTCATTCATATTTGTTTATTTTCATATTACCTCAACAACAACCGTGCCGGAGTGCACTAAGCACCCGTTGCACTTCAGTTCATAACTGCAGCAAAGCCGAGGGCAGTCAATGTGAAGGAGAGTGACCGCTTCGCAAACCCGCCGGCTTCTTTTACTACTTTTCATAAATGACAGAAAAAAGTTGTCCATAGTTACTTTCAATTGCTAAAGTCTCAGAAAACACTTGTCGGACTTGAACGATTTCGTAATTGATTCAATCAATTCAATCAATAGTTTGTTTCTGTCAGAAACAAAAGGAAGATGAAAATGTTAACATCCCGAATTTTAATTGTATTGCGAAAGTTCAGCGTAAAAGTGCTAGATCAGCAGAGGATTGGCTATTTATCAGAAATCAAATGATGCCTCGAACATGGACATTTTATTATGATATATTCGTGAGTTCGATATTGGTCAGTCATCAATTGGTGATATATGTGCTGCTCACTGTGTTTTGAACAATGGAGCAAACATCATAATGGTAATTGCTTACATTTCGCCCAAAATATTATTAAGTTTTTATATATAGGACTTATGATTTACGGTCGAGTAGGCTCTGAAGAATTAGGAGAAAACTATCATACGTTGCCACTAATTTTAGCAGGAAATTTCAATGTTAATTTCACGTTCGAAGATGGACAACTCTTGGTAAACCTTTTATAAGATAAATTAGAACTACAAATCAATAAAATTAATAATAACCGAAATGAGCCTACCACAAGACATGGAACAACAATCGATGCAGTTTTCTCTAGATATCTTTCTAATTTTCCTTCGTAAATATATGTATCTTATTTCTCATACCATAAGCCTATTGTCTCGGTCTTACAACCAACCACAGTAATTACTGATGTATCCGACAATGAAAATAATGAATAAAAAAAACTCTATTCAACAATATTAATTTATCGATGAAAACCGATAATAAATTTAGATATTTGTAGAAAATTAATATATGTACATGAGTATATATGTATACATTATACCTATATAAACATATATATGTACATACATATAGATGGAGCTAAAGAAGTTTTACTTCAGTCGTGTAATCTAAAGCACACTCGGTTTTTAGCGCGTTTTTCACGTAGCGCGCTATTTGGACGCCATTGGAGCGCTAAATAGCGCTATTTGGACGCAAATTTCGTCTTCGTTCCATATTTTGTCGTACCTTTTTCTAAGCCAATAATTAACCAATTGACCTCGGGTTTTCGGCATTTGGTCTCATTTGTGCCCTAGATGAGCCGAATCATTTAAATTTAAGAATTAATTTTTTTTTAAATTTAAGAATTTTTTTTTTAATTTTAACTTTTTTTTAAGTATAGTATATTACTTTCTGTTAGTAAAAAGTTCATTAGTTGCATTATTGTAAAATACAACATGTGAAAAACGCGCTAAAATTACTTGGCCATGCCAATGATTGATATCTTGTTTAATTTTAGTTACATTGCGCACTAATGTATAATGTGCACTCCCTTTCTTACGAAAAAATCTGGAATGTACGTGTGCAATGCTCTTATGTCTTGAAGTCATTTATTCGAGGTATTATCCCAGGATTTTGAAAGAACTGTGTAATTCTAGAACTACAATCCTTAAAGGTCTTTTGGTATGTGATTTCTTGTACATAAACAATATTTTAATACTTGTAGAAGTCAGATTTTTATTACGTTCAACTCTCTGCTTTTTATTTTTGTTTTTAAAGCTATCCCTTATATACCCGGTGTATAACGCGAACCCGTAAATTTAGATCTTATTTATTTGTGTTAAAAGTGCGCGCGCAATTTTTTACGGTAAGCTCATTATTTATGAAACAAGGCATTTGAAATAAAAAGGCCAGTTACAATTCATTTGCAGCTAAAACAATGGCCCCTTTTATAGGCTTATAATGTTAAAATTGTAATAAAGATTTTTACAAGTACAATCTACCTATCATGTTGAATAGTACTCCAATTTAATTACTTGTTATTGTTATTGAGTAGCCTTTTTTTACACCTCTTGGTTTTTTTAAAAAAAGAAATAGAACATTTATCCAAAAATCGGTTGATGGTCATATGCTTTCAAAATCTCACTGCACTTTTTTCTAACGGATGCAAGAAGAGATTGAAGTACTAACACCAAAGCATAATTTTTGAAGTTCCTTTAACGAATTTATTGTCATACCTTTCTTTACCAACGCATCAAGGAATGCCACGAAGTCCTTTTTTCTGAAAAGAATGACTAAAAACAACAATAATAACATATCCAGACAATTTTTCCGTCGATTTATCACTGCCAAGTATGGCTTGATCGAGCAGCGAAAACTTCAGTATCATTAGAAAGGACTTCATTCAAAATCCCCGGTGTCAGCGTCAATATTTCGACACTGAAGCTTCATATTCTTTGAGAAAATGCAACAACCCCTTTTAAGAGCATTGCTCGCTTGACAGATTTGATGGATACGAAAACACCTTATTTTTTGAGGCAGGAACATTTTTAAAGCCGTTCATCCGATAAAAGATTTAAATATGTCTTTGTATGAGAACTCGTGATGTCATTCGCTAGATTGGGCTTTATTTTTATGGGAAAGTAATTTACTGTTCACACACACAAGATTGTCACTGGTGCACTCAAAACTATTTTACAGATGTTTATTAATCTTTAACCGAGTTAGTAAATTGTTCTTAATGAAGATTGATTGGGCATCAAAACTGAATAATTATCTAAAACGACTATTTGTAAACATATCATTTAAATTAGTTAATAAATGCATACCGAAAAATAAATTGATATGTTCCAAAGGTATTCTAATGTAGAATAGAAGTTGGCTTTAAAAAAGTTATTGAGAAAATGCTGCTGTAAGGCATGTTATAACGATCAATGTGTGTGTATTACTTACTGATCTATCAATAATAATAAAACAATGAATACCAATGAAATCCTATTTTAGCCCACACCTCTGGAAGTGCCAAATTGCGCCAGCAGCTCATTTTTCTGTTTGGACCCATCCAATATGAGAATAATTCGCCAAATTGGCGATAAATAAAGGTATTGGTTAAAATAGGATGTCAAGAAGAATACCCATTATATTTATCTAACATTTAAAAGGAAGTACTAAGAAATTATTTTAGCTACCTTTCAAATTCAAAAAATGCACAAAAAACAACAACAAAAAAATCACTGATTTTTTAAAAAAAAAAATTTAAACAAATATAACGAAGAAAACACAAGAATTTGACTACCCCATAAAAGGTCAATTTTGTTATTTTATTAATTGTAATTTTTTCATGAGATTCCAGAATCTGGAAAATTCAGCATTTCTTGGAACTTAATTTGCATTTAGTGAATTTGTTTCTTAAGCCCCTGGTAGAACCCCTCAGTATAGAGAGCGCTGGTTGTAAAAAACCTCTTTGTTTTGATCAGAGATCTTCTGTACGTGAACGAGGGCAGACGCACTCCATTTAATATTAAACTTAAGTTAAACTTTTACTGTTGTCTTGGATTGAATTGAAATTAATCTTCTGAATATTTGTCTGCGATGACCTGTTGAAAAAACCGCTGAACAAATTACTCCGATGCCATTCGAATAATTGATGACCTAATAGCCCCTTTACTTAGGGGAGAGTTATTGTCTATATCTGTAGAGGTGCCAAATACCGTGATTTGCAGCCAAGAGTGGGAAATGATACTGTATTTGACGACATATTTTGACTGAAGAAGGTTGCAGAGGCTTTAGAGATTAAATTTTCCGTTTTTGAAATATTAAACCTACAAACGTAAAATTAAACAACTTTTGTATTTCTTTTGTTGAGAGGAAATTACCTATGTGTGAACGGATTTTTTTTTAGAAAAGAACTCCGAAGAGGGGTTGCATAGGTATCCTGCATAAGAATCAGCCGTTTTTGAACTGTTAGACCAACTTATTTGAAATTTGACAAGCATATTTCTTTTGTTGAGTAAAAATTTTGTTATAACATGTATGCGGAAATCGATTCCAAAGGAGTAGGGTTTGGGGGGGGGGCATAAAAGCCAAAAACATTCCGTTTCATAAATTCATGTCTTGTTTTTTTTAAATCAATACAAGTGATCTATAAAAATACTTTTGAATACATTCGAAGGCTTAATGTAAAGACATATACATCAATGACAATATATATATATATTTAAACATTACCAAGAAATACTCAGCGAAGATTGAGGGTAAAGGCTAAATAAAAACCTCTTTTGCTGTCCGTAATCTTTTAGAATAATCCTAAAAATCTGAATTACTTAAGTTTTAAGAAATAAAGTACATGTTCTTCAAAATAGGTAGCATTTTTATTTGATAAAATATACTTTTGCAGTCTCAACACGTTTTTTTCCCATGGGCTTGTTGAGTTTTTTATAAGAAGGCAGATTTCTATCAACCTGAGATATTACCAGCAGACTTTAGGGAATTTTGGAAAGAAAATAGATGTATACGGATTTTTAACAATGTTCTAATTCAAAAACTTTACTTAGAGAAAGGGAAAACAAGGAAACACAGAAGAGAGAATAAAACAAATTATTTTCGGTATTTTGGGTACAACAGGGAATAAATGACATTTTAAAATTCTAGACGGAATCAGAATATTATTTTATTCTTAAGTTTGCTGTACATAAGTTCAAAGCAATTTAAAAATCAGATAGCAGTTGTACGTGTGTAGTTTAATACATTTAATAAAGTTATAACTGTGTATGGATTGCTCTTTTATTTTATGGATAAATCAGAGCGTGAATTTAAATCTGTTGCTTTAGAAGAATTTTTGTGGTTATATTCATAAACCCCTGTTGATTGCTTCTTAAAAACTTTAAGCATGAATAGCATTTAAATATAGAAAGAGATGAGAAGTAGAACGTGCTGTATTTTGGTGTGTGGTTTCTTCCAAGAAATAGAATACATGGTATTTTAAAGGAATTGACTCAAATATGACCAGAAATATGTTATAAGGCAGTTACATCAAAAGAACTCGGAAATTCTTCATGTGAATAAATATATTTTATAGAAAATGGTAGCCTTTAAAAATTTATTCTTCTCTGAGGCTTAAAACTCGAATAGACAATGTTCTTTAATGCATCTAAAATCTGTTGAAACCGTATTTGGAAAAGTTTTGGTTCAATTCAAAAGCTGTTTGAAGAATATATTTATGTAGGAAAGGGAATTTTTTTGAATGTTAGGGATTTAAATAGGGGAAGGATGGAAAATTCCATCTGAAAAATCCTCTTTTTATGCTTTTCTTAAAATTTCCCCTGAGATTTTTGTCTAAGAAGTATTTTTCTTTATACGTTTTTCTATGTGATCTAACACAGAATATTTTAATGTAGAGTTCTTCAACCTTTCATGTTCGAGAGCCAAATTAATAAATTTACAATGATCTGCAGGCCACATCAATACTTTTACAGTGATCTGCAGGTCACATCAATACATTTACAGTGAACTACAAGTCCCATCAATACATTTACAGTGGTCCGCATGCCACACCAATACATTTACAGTGATCTGCAGGCCACATCAAAACATTTACAATCATCTGTGGGCCATATGACTGTCAAAAAAAATTGTAGTCAGGTATCTATAGAAAAAATAGGAGGTTCGATTTACAAGACTACAGCTGAAACAAATGAAGAGATGGTATTTACATATTTGTATACATATATATAGTCGCCCTTCCGGTATAGTGGTTAGCAAAGCTGACTGCTGTGCCGTAGGGCCTGGGTTCGAATTCCGGAGAAGACATGGATGTTTCTAAATGTATGGTGCCTTTTACGGCATGGGGATACTTTAAATAGCTGTCGAGCAGCAAATCCTCTCGTGAGGTTGGTAGAAGGAGAAGAGAGACCATCCCTCAGGGTGTTCTCCCTTAAAATTGGGGTGCAACCAATCTGGGGTGCAAAAACCTGAATGGTGCTCAAGGTTACGGCTAACGACAGGCGTATATTGAGTCCCCTTACCATGATAAATTCCGTGGGCCTGAATCAGACGCAGTCGAGATCAAGTGTTATAAGAAACAACACCACCACCGATATATATATATATATATATAATATATATATATATATATATATATATATATATAAATATATAATGGTTTCAAATAAGTTAAGTAAAAATTGAATTAAAATACTTTGTACCAGCTAAAGAGTCCACCTTTCTTCCAGAAATTTCTGAGAGATTTTATGCATATATCAGATTTTTTAATATTTAAAATTATTGAAAATACAGTTAAATTTTTGAAAAATTTGCCATTTTCAGAAATTTTTTTTATCTCAAATGGATGTCAAACACGCCAGTGAATTGTTTTAAATATCAAGAATAACAGAAAAAGTGGCGCTTTACGACAAAAAGCAGACAATGCAATTTTTTTTAAAATTGCCTCAAATCAAAATTGAAGAGCTATTGAAATACCATCAGTGGGCCACGGTTTTTTTTTTTAACATTTATAAACCCCGTGCACCACCGAACGTATAACACGGGGGTAAACAACACAGACAGAAGAAAGGATTACAACACAAACATCCATGCCTTCTCCGGGATTCGAACCCAGTCCCTGCGGCACCGCAGTCAGTGGGCCACGGTTTGAAGATCACTACTTTAATGGATTTACGAAATTAATTGAACTCGATAATGTTAATTCCGAGATAAAAATTTTTTTAACTGTTTTTTGCTTTTTTAGTATAATTTTAATTATATATCTTCTAATGCAGATCATTTAGATCTAACTGTCCGAGATATTTGGAGAATGGCTAAGGTGTTGTCCTCTTCACTTGATCGAGGTTCAAATTTATGAGGTCCTCGGTCAATAACTTTCGCGTTACTTAAGAGTGGGACTTCAAGAAACAAATTAATCAAATCAAACTGCACTATTGTAAAAATTGCAAATGATCGTCAAACCTTTTTCTGAAAGTAAAAATAAGGCCACAGATAAGGAGCTCTACAAATGCTTCTTTTTGATGACTAAAATTTGATTAGAGTATAACTTAGTCTTACAGAATTGAATTTGATTAGATTATAATTTACATCGCACTCTGAAACAACACGAGGGTTATTGGCAACGGATATCGTAATTTTGAACTACTGAAGAGTAGCAAAAAAGGCACCGGAGTTGGCTCTCCCTCTCCACACCATGATGACAGAAGGATTTAGGAGCGCCGAGCGGGTCTTCTGTAGCACTGGTATTGGAATACTGCGTAATATAACCACGCAAAATATGTGAATTACAAAGCATTTGGAAAAAAATCAATCAAAGCAAATACCGCGTGTTAAACTTATTGTTATCGTTATTTCTCATATGGAATTTTTACACTATTAGCTACAATTAATTTTTATAAAAGTACAAAAGTAATTATTATTTTATATATTTATAATGAAATTCAGGAATTAAAATGTATTTTTTGTTCAAATTTCTATAATTTATATTTTATGTTTTATAACAAGAAATGAAACATTATTAAATATTCAGTTTAAAGTAACTTAATTAATATTTAGTGGGGAATTAGCAAATGTTCTCTGTTTATGTCACACACACACACACACACACACACACACACACACACACACACACACACACACACAACACACACACACACACACACACACACACACACACACACCACACACACACACACACACACACACGTAATACGACGATATTCGTTGGAGTATCGACGCTTAGCCATAACAATTTAATTTGTGTTCTAGTAATACCCAGCACAGAACTACTGGATTTTCACAATCATGCGCTGACAATTGTCGAGCTCATAAAAATACATGATCAAGAGTAAGACATTGAAGAACTCGTGTATTTAGATCTGGTTCAATCAGAAGATGGAATGATGGTTGGGAATTTTTTTTTTGACACAAAATGTCTCAGAGTTTAGTTGAAAGTATCTACCAATTATAGAAAATATAGATTCCAACAAAGATTGTATTTTTTTACTCAAAACAGATATAAAAATATCATTAGCTTGCTAACCGGTAATTTTAGAGGATAAGAAAGAGTCTGAAAAGACCGACTAATTAATTAGATTTTACGAAACCTCCTACGTCAAAATAATTTCGTATTTGTGTTACATAAGATTTTATTTAAAAAAATTCTTGTTTTTCCCTAAGCTATTATTCCCTTTTATCTCTGGCCCAATTGAAAATAATTTATTTGTATTTATATACGAAATTATACCCCGATTTTCGAGTTTATTACTCAGTCCCACCTATTGCGTAATTTCGGGTTACTACTGAAAAAAAAATGAAAAAAAGCTTCAATTTTTATAAAGCTTTACTCACCTTTTCTGCGGTTATTATAGCAATTTCCCTTAACAAATGGCGGCATTTCTATATTTTCTAAGCTTGAGAAATTTAACTAGTAGGGTGCTTAATATTCTAATCCATGTTAAAAATAAAATATGTGAGGTATTTTTATTAGTAATCTACACACTTTCGGAAATGGCATTACTTAACTAATTAACAGTATTACACACAACATTAACTTACATTAATTACATTGCATAATGTTATCCTTCACCATCAGATAATTTAAGGAAATATTTATACACTAATTGAATAGTTATAATCAAATGTTAAAAATTGGAGAGGAGTCGCTACAAATAGAGGGCGCTGGAAGTAGCGCGTGGTTGAGGACGCCAAGGCCTGTAAGAGGTTGCTGTGCTTCTGAAGAAAAAGGTAAATTGCATGCATACGCAGACCTGCTCTTATACAGTTTATGAAAAACCATTAAATAAACGACGAGGAAAGAAATGTTCTTTATGAAATTCTAATCTCCTAGTCATAATTTTTTCTGAACAGAGATTAAGTGAATTTTTTAAAACTTTATACGTACAAAAATTGAAATTTTTTTTAATGTGTCTGCATATATAAATATTAATAAATAACTTTTAATTCCTTATTAACGACTGTAACTTTTTTGGGAGGCTTGTTTTTGTATTTATTTCTACCTAAATAGTGGAACTTTTAGTTTTGATTGTTGTACTAACTACTATAAAAGTTATAAAATCAATAAAATAACTTTTTCATTAATTAGATTATTGTTGGAGATGAATTAATTAGTGCATTTTTTTAAAGTTTTGCACTTGACAGCACTGTAAATTTTCTGGTATAGGAGCTATAGATAATTGAGATATTTTTATGTGGATGTTTTTGTTATCAATACACAGATGTACATGTAACAGTCAGTTGCTTCTAGAATTCCTGAGGTAAGTGCAAAATAAAATTATTTTATGCGTCCCAAGAATGGGACAATGGCATATTACAATATTATTTCTATATCGGTATCAGAATGATGTAAATCAAAGGAATTGTAGAATAAGGTCAAAGAAATGGGGCGGGCTATTGTGCACCCATATGATCGTTATTTGTGTGGTAAACATATGGCGTGCAAACCAAATTTCTAATCCAGATGAGAAGCTCTCGCTTTCGAATGTTCTATGGAGAATACTGCTCTTATACCTCTCAAAGAAAAAAGGGTTAACGTCGAGGAGCTCAAGGAAACAAACTGATGGGAGGACGGGTAAGTACAAAGGTACGATTTGATCCAGGAAATTTCTCCATCTTGCCAACTAAAACACGGAAGAGATATGTGTACAGTAAGAAAAAAACGACGAAAGTGTGTGATAGGTGTAATTTTGGTGTCCTTGACTAGTGTTTTGTTTCATTCCATACACCACAGAAACACAAAAACACCACAAATTGAAGTTATTTTGTCTCCCATGATGTTTATTACAGTTTCTTGCATTTCCAATGATATTCTGAATTTTGTTAACGTATTTGGCTAATTTCCCAAAAAACGGGACGGTCTGTTGTTTATATACCAATGCACGTAGAAACTTGACAAAAGTTTTCGTTTCCTGTTTCATTCATGTTATCATACTAATGTATTTTGTTTTTGAAAAAAATTAAAGAATAGTGTTTTTGAGGGTGTGTATGTGTGTGCATATCATGGGTAATTAACGTTTTTTAATCTCATTTTAAAACCACACAGCTGGTCACGAACAACAAATACTGACATTAATTAATTTTTCATATATATCATGCATAGAAATATAAAAATTATAAAAGTAAGTATTTCAATATCTTAAAAAATGGTAAGGTTCTCCATAAACACTCTACAAAAATAAACACACACACACTCACGCACACACACACTCACGCACAATAAGCCATTTATCATTAAATTTCAAGAAAAAATTGGTAGATCATGGAATCTAAGCAAACAATTATTTAGTTTTATTGCAGAATTAACGATTTGTAATGTTAAAAAAATGCAAAGTACCATATTCCCTCAATTCTAAGCCACAACCTTTTTCAATGTTACTGCTACTAAAAAACAGGTGCGATTTAGAATGGAAGGAAAAGAAATATCGTTAGATGGTGGCAATTACAGGTTCATGAACGTATATGAAATTTATAATATTGGTAAAATAACTAATTATTTATTTTTTCTTGTTTCTCATTTTAAATTTATTTTAATTTCGTAAAATTGGATATCGTTAAAACTATTAACACATTTTTTTAGTTTTTACAAAAACTTGTTGAGAATTTGCTGTGCAGCTAGAATCGATGATGGGCTCGATTCGAACAAATATGGTAATTACAAAATACATTAATAATGATTAAGAAAATTAAAAGGAATGAAGTAATTAAAATTAAAGAAATGAATTAGAATGATAGTTGTGAGACTGCGGTAAAATGAGTGGGACTAAAAAAAAATCTTTGGCATTCATTATATCATGAATTGCGTTTTCATTGATGTGGTCATTCACACTATATTCTGCACTAAGCCCAGTCCACGAATTTCTCTCAAAAACAAAGTTATAGAAATATGCAGGTTTTCAAGTCTGACATATAAAAGACTGTCATGACTAACATCAGCGGCTTATTCGAAGAAAAAACGGTGAGATGGCAAAGCTTTGTTATCTATTTGTATTGTATGTCTGTCAGAGAAATGACGATTGTGATACAGCCTGTGTTTATGCTATTGATAAAGGATTGAAGGATTTGTTACGAAATTTGAAGAAATTACTTCCCATCTTTTTTATGGCGATCTTCTGTTCCAGTTGCGATTGTGGCAGAAGTGCACAAGGAGGTAATTGATAGTCGCTGGGAAAATGCATGCGGAGTTTAACGCATTCTGAATCTATCGAATTTTACATTTCGTAAAATTCTGTAATCTGTTTTTTCTACATGCTCTTATGCTGGTTTGAATGTATTCAGATGCTTATAGTATGGAATTACCAGAAAGGGTTGGATTGTATCGAAGAATTCCTCAACTGGCATGAAAGAGACGCTGTTAACTACAGTGGGCGAAAAAGTTACCCCTTTTTCTATCGCTATATTCTGGAAAAATTGCATTTCGCCTAGCAAACAAACAAAAAGAATTCTCAAATAAAGAATAGTCTCAAACTCTCAGATATTTGGAGAGGTATATCTCACAATTTCCATATATAACAACCTTAATACATCACATATCTAGGAATTATGTGAAACAAAAGCAAGCAAAAAAATGTGATCTGCTCGTGATGGGTGAAGATTAACGTCGCAATTTTCAGCTGCTAGAGGTATTTTGGTGACGGTTCCTATAACAGCAGGTTATTCCAAACACACTGCCAGCAAATTTGTACATAATTCAAAATATAGCATTGTTATTCTTGAACAACATTCGAAGAGGAATTTTCCATCAGGATAACTCTTGTCACTCTCACATAACTGTTGTTATATCGATGTTCTACAGCGAGTTGATTTGTTAACTTGACTTGCGAGATCACCAGATCTGTCTCTAATTGTGCATGTAAGGGATATCATTGGAAAACTCTAATATCATCCATAGCTAGCACTGACCGTCCCAGTATTGACACAACAAGTAGAACAAGCATGGAGCTTCATACAACAAAGTAACAGCCGGCACCTATATGACACAATGTATGCACGCTTGGTTTCAAAATTCTGGAGGTAGCACCTGATATTAAAGTATCAGCATTTCACATTTAAAAGGCATTTTCTTGAGCTAAATTAATCAGTGGTCTTAGAAAATTTAATCAATTAAACGTGTTAACTTGAAAATTACATGGTTTAAATTTCATTACTGTACAATAGTTTTTTCTTGATGTTGGAATTTTTTGTCAGCGTCACACTGTGTGTGACGCTGACATATATCCTCTTTTATCAAGTCTAAACGTTCCAGCCTTTATATAGAGATGGCTTCGGGGAAAAAAAGAGCTCAAGCGTGTGTTTGAAGAGTTCAGTAAGAATTTCCGGTTCCTTGTTTCGAGTAGTCAGCGTAGCCCGTTTTAGACTTGCAATTCGTCGTGACTTCTTGTAAGAATACCTGTATAGAATTGGAACGACAGATTCAAATTCTTGCCCACTTTATGACAATGACTGTGGATTACATCAATATATCCCTTGCTTTTTTAAACTGTATTTCTTTGAATGTTGTTGACTGTTCTTTGGTGACTGTTTTTATCGTTTTACATTGTATAGGGCTGCTCCTTGACTTACGGCCGAAATGTCGGAGAGAGCTTAGAATAAAACAATAATAATGTGACGACATGAATAGATGTATATTATCCCTATTAAAATATATCAAGTAGATTATATTGAAGGGTGTATACTCGTGTATACACCACATATAATTTCCTCATTTCTAAATAACGAAATTTTTCAAAAAACATACTCCTCAATTTTTTAAAATAATTTTTCTGGAATAATTATGACAAAGTAAAAATATGATAAAAACTGTAATATTATTATAATATCAAAGAATTGAAAGTATCGTAAAAAATACATGCTTATATTTTTTAGTAATATACACCAATATAATCTTAAGATATGAATTAAAAATTCACTTACGAAAATATATATTTCAAAATAACTTTTTTTTTTAAAATGAAAGTTATTTTCGAACTTTACTAGGAAAGCTCGTTTAAAAATATTACTAATCTTTGCTTAAAATGTAAAATTGAAAATTAAAGTAAGAATGTTGTTAGAATAAGCTTCAAATTTATTTACATACAGCAGGTGAGACTCTTTTTACTGATTTTAAATATAGTTCGGAAAGAGGCTTTCCAGTTATCTAAAATAAAAAATAGGCTTTTTGAATAATTAAATTCCATAATATATTTGAGAAAACCTCAGAACTAAATATATTTATATAACAAATGCAATACTACTGAAAAGACGCAAACTTCTTTCATGTAGACAATTAAGATAAACATGATTTTTCAGAAGCAATGAATGAATTTTGAATATCATACTATTAGTTACTCCTTGAGATTAAATTTATCGAATTCAACTTATTTGTTTGCCATTTCCTTAGAGAATGCAGAAAATGTTTTATTATTTGAAAAGAAAAAAATATAATTTAATTGATACAAATCCCAACATACGAAGGACAAAATAGAAATATTCTATTAGAAATTTCGTAGATATAATGAAGAAACTAATAGGGTGAAATTGTATTCTTTCATACGATTTAACTCTGTTCTAAAAAATCAGTATAAAGCGTGTTTTTTTTTTCTTCTGAAAGTTCTCTATAAATAAAAAAGTTATTTATTTGCCCAGATACTTTTTAGTCAGATTTTGCTTGTTGCTTTCAAAGCTGAGCTTCTTTTCTTGATCCAAAGAGCTCACGTTAAATATTTTGATCAATTTGTTATTTTCAAACTGAATAAAGCAGAACTCTAACAGAGAAAATTCAAATTCTTTCTACATCGACTTTTTTTCATCAGTGAATGAAATAATTTTTTTTTGTAACTGGAGAGATTGATAAAATTGTTTATTTCATTACTGACTATAGTTACAGCTCAGTTGTTTTTCATAGAATTTTTTCCCCAAATGAATTCACAGATTGCAAAGTTTACTTTAAAAAGAAGACAATATAACGAATATATTAACATACCAATATTATCATCATTAATAATTCATTTTTATAGAGTGCAATATATTTTATTATTTAGGAGTTTTTTACGTTACTCATGTTGATTAATTTAATACACAATTTCCTGTTTTCCCCTAACTTTTACGTTAATGAGTCCTTTTAAGCTGAGCAAAATTCTAAATGACATTTTGTAACATAAGTGTGCAATTTTTTAAATGATTTCAGAAGATTTTGTCATAAGATTAAGATAATCACAAATTAATGGATTACAGTCTATTCGGAATGTTATTTAGTTTAAAGGAAATGCGTGAATATTTAAGTGAATTACTTTGGGAACACATGCTTTCTACATAATCCAAGCACAAAGTGCATATATTCAATGCCAAAATTGTTCTTCTATTAAAAAAATCCTCTTCGGTTGGCGAAAAAGTATTTTGATTGACCGAACTTTTTTACAGATGTTTAAATTTAACTTTGTTTTATTACTTTACTCTTCTCTCATAAATCTCTTAACTATGGACTGCAAACAGACTCAGGTGAAACTGCTGTCTTCGCTCTGCTTCGATATCTTTTCTAGAGACTTACTTGTTACCGAAATAAACGACTTTTTCTGTTGGCCGATCAAATTGCTTCCTCTCATTTACTGCACTTTTTCAAATTCTCAAGAACATTTTCCCTCAGAAATTTGTATTTCTTTGCTGCAACGCTCCTACCACTCCACTGATCTCTAAAGTTCTGCTTCTGGGTAACTTTTAGAAAAACGTTATCACTATTATTTCCATTTTCTCATAAAAGTAATTTTATCTTATACAGTAAAATATATTTAAAGCGAAAACGTTTAAGACGAAATATTGGTTGACATGAAGTAATACATCTGTCCCAACAAAGTACTGTGTATTTCATGCATTTTTTTTTCTCTTAGCACTAAGCGAAAATTGCTTAACATGAAAATATTTCCTTTCTGGGGATGAACAAAATACAGAAAATACCAGCCCATTTGGACTGTCCTATTGCATTTTTGGAGGAATACATTGAAGTAGATGATGAGAATGTGCGTACAGCTCCAATTATGGAAAAGACACATTTTAAAGTTTGTTTAAAGTTCAAAAAATATTATTGATGCAGATTCCGAAGGAAAAAAAATGAGATGTGAATAGTTTGAAATTTCTGATCCCACATACGTCATCCGAAATGGGAAACCTCATAAATACTATACGCTGTTATTTAGACGAGCTTTCGAATTTTGAAATGAAAAATAAAATAGAAGATATCGAAAAAATTTTCGACAATTTGATACTAAAAAATCAATGCTAAAAAAAAGTATATATCAGATTATTTTCGAAAAACTCAATAAACTTGTTTTTCAAAACCTTGAAAATTTTGTATTTAATTTCATTGTGAATGTTTTTGTTTCATTGATTTTTAATAAATACATGCATATATACGTATGCATGTAAGTAAAATGTATTCTAATAAACTTAATATTGTTGAATCTATAATTTTTTTTGCAATTTTCTTTAACACGAACCAATATTTCACTCCTCTGAGTTTCGTGTTTAAATATTTTCACTGTATATATAAAACACTAATTTCATTTTTATAATAATGCCCCAGTTAAGCACTGAGCAGTGGCAGCATTCATTCATCATGGATTGAAGATTAGAGCCTGGTGATTCTATAAAACAAACAGCATTGTAAAGCTTTTTCATGGTTCATAGGCAATGTGTTCAGACCAGTGTTTCTCAAGCTTTCAATATTTGCGACCCAATATTCAATAATAATTTCCTTCGCTCTTCCCTTCCATGCAACAACAATATATTGAATTCAATAATACTATACTTTTCTGCTAAGGCTACAAAACGATTTTAACCTCTTAAGTACCACTGGCGTATATAAATGTCTCACTCAGCCAAAGCATTAATTGCCCCGGATGTATATATACGTCTTTCCGAAGCACGATCTTTTTCTGTGCTCTGCGATAAATAAAATTATTCCGAAGGCTTTGGAATGTTATAAAAGGACCTTGACAGTATTTGCGAAGGATTTACTTATTTCAGAGAGTCTGCTTATTTATTAATTATCTTCTCCCCACCCCCCCCCCCCCAATACATCACATACGCGCGCCTACGAGGAAAACGGTGGCATTGGCTAGAGAATCGCGTAACTTTGAATCGGCAACTAAGAGATTAATTATGAACTGTACAAACTTTTAAGATAAAAGTTAATTTTTGCATAAAGTTTTATACATGACAAGGCAATGGGGTCACTGGTAATTATTAAACTTGTTCTTAACTTAGTATTGTTAAATAAGCTATAAAATACATTGTTCGGTACTGATACTTTTATAAGTGTATTATATCAGTGTAAATGCATACTTTTTTTTATTATGTCAGAATGTATTTTGTTTGTTTACTTTCAGTAAATTAATATTTTTAATAATCTTTTGTTTTAGACTTTTCAGTATGCTCACGCCCCCCTATTAGAGTTATCATGACCCTCTAGGGGGGCGTGGTCCACAGTTTGCGAAACGCTGGTTCAGACATCAGCTGGAAATTATTAGAATCTTTAAACGGGATAGAGCTGCGAGAACACGGAATTGAATCAAATAATAGTCTTAGAAGACCTAATGTAGAAGTACATTAAGCAAGATATAAAACTAGATTTTGTCCATATTAGATAATAGACAGTCGTCAATTAATCACTTGAAATAAAATTAATGGTTTCCGGAAATTTAATTTGAATTTTTCATCTGTATATGACAAGTTGCATTTATCCAGCTAAGTTATTAATTTGAAGCTAACAGTTTTGAAGTTATATCTTGACATACCTTTCATTAATATCATCAGAATCATTTATGTAGTAACTGTTCAGAGTGGGCAAAGGCTTTCTGACACAGACATTACCCACCACCTATTTCCAACCTAACTCCAGCCAAGTCTTATTTTTAAAGACCAAATTTCTCTCTCTACTGTATCTATTCATTGAAGAAAGTTTAGATCATCCAAATTAGACTTCTAGACTTCCTCTAAGGCTAGCGTTATATGGTCTATAGCATTATTAATCAGTAATAATAGACAACGGTTGATTTTTTATATCATTAAATACATCCTAATTATTTATAACACCATATGATAGATTTTTTTTTTAAATAAAAGAGAAAAAATTCTATGTTAACACAAAACAAATACATTCATTTGAAATTATTGTATCAAATCATTTATTTTAATTAGATTTAAAGGAGTTACATTAAATTTAAATATTTCTCAGTAATGAAATTCAGAAAAAATTGTGTTTTCCTATTTATAAGCTAGCTTACTTTTTGGATTGTAAATAAACTAATTTTTATAAAATTTAAATCTGTGATAAGTTTTGAATTTCTTTAAAAAATATTTGCATAAATGTGGCATTTTGAAATTTTTGATACGAAAAGATATAAATTTTATAATAATTTTAAAATGAAAGCATTTCGTTCATGGGTCTATCCAGTAAACTAAAAATAAGCATATATTTCCAAAGGCGGATTACAAGACAACTGTAAACAAAATGAGAATTAGAGAATATTGACAAAAAAGAAGAACCAAAAATAAAAATAAACAACAAATAAGAAAAGAAACACAAGTCCACAGTATAGTCTATAAATCGCACATTTTGTGTCTGGCCTTTCAATATCTGCTCCACATAGATCCAAAGCAGAGTGCACGGCAGCGAGCCATTTGAATGGCGTCCATTTCTTCATTGGAGTCACACAGTTTACAGAGAGGACTCCGGGCAATGCTTATTATATTTAGATGCTTGGATTAGTAGTCGTGGCCAGTGGTGATTTGAAAATTGGCCCCATCTCTATCTCGGGGTCATTTTGGAAGATGAAGGAGTTTGCTAAACCACACTTTTTGATTATTCTTTTGGTTGAATTTGGATCAGAAGTGTCCTCTTCAGTACTTCTTTATGATACTTTTGGCACTATAAAAAGGAACTGTATTGTTAGAAGTTTGAAAGGTTTTTGTCCCCTTCTTCACCAAGCAATCGGAATTTTTATTCCCATCAATGCCAAAGAGCGAGGGAATCCATTGCATGGCAATATCTATATGGCATTGAAATAAATCGCCAATTAACAGTTGCCATTTTAAAATATCCCCTGATAAAGGTGCTTCGATGGAAGGTATTGCTTGGATGCCACCCTCGAATAACATAAAATAACTACCTATAAAACATGATCAGTGTGGCAAAGAAGTCAATATAGAGCAAGTCGTATAGCTGCAATTTCGGCATCAAAATCAGTGTTGTGAATTCCTACTGGTGTATAGAAGGTAAATAGGTTGCAGCAAACTCCAGCACTAGCATAACTATAATCTGTCAGCTTGGAACCGTCCGTGAAAACGTATAGCCATTCATCTTTAGGGTGTAAGGTATCCAAGGTCTCCAAAGAAAGGATCCTTCGGATTTGACTATCTGTTTCTTTTTTCGGACCTCATGGATCAGCTCTGTTGAAAGCGCAAAGTTATATCTTTCAGTCAAGCCGGACGATTTTATTAGATCTTCTGGTTCAAAATGAAAATTATGAATCTTTTTAATTTAAGAGCCATGACTTTCTGAAGGAAACCAAATAAATATAAATGATTAATTACTAATGCTTACAATTTAGGGTAAGAATTAAACTGATTTTATATATCTCGTGTAACAAAAATTACTATAATTGTTGAATTAATTGGGACAAGTTGATATTGTTTTCTTGTTTGAGTACCCTCAAATTGGTTATATCTGCTTAGAGGTAATGTGATTGATCGACCTTGACTATAATTCACTAGTTTGTTTTGGTGTATCCATCGTCCCGTTGTGAATCTTTCATTGTGGCAGCTGCTGGTTATAATTTTTCGTTCCTTGTAACACGTATTACTCTAAGATGGATATTACTCTAAGGAAGCGTTCTAAGAAAATTACTCTTAATGAACACACTTTTATAGCAGTGACAGATATAACTACAGTAGTTGGTGTGAGCAACTAAAGTGTTTCACGAATTTTAAGAACATTTCCGGATTACGGAACATCGTCTCCAAAAAGAAAAGGAAAATGTGGGCTCAAACGAAAACTAATCCAAGAACTGATAAAATTCTAATGAGAAATATCAAGATAAACAAAGACCTTTGAAAAATTTATAGGATTATGGTGTTGAAGTGAGCTCCTCAACTATACGGAAAGGACTTTTGGAAGTTAGCTGTAAGTCAACAAGAAGAAACCGAGAAAAAAGCAACTTCCAGTTCAGAAAAAGATTAAAAAACGTTTAGCATTGCCCAATAAATACCGATCCTGGACTGTTAATGACTAGAAGAAGGCAATTTTAATTGATGAAACACATTTATTTGTGCATGGATGCAAATAAGGTGTATTTAGACGGAGAGTGAAGATGAAACTTTGCTACCAGATCATACCCAACACACTGTATAACACCCTTCTAAACAAATGTTTTGGGTTTTTTCCCCACAACAAATGACACTAGAATCTTAGTTCCTCTTCGGTCAAATACATATAAATATTACACCGGAAAATTGTTGCATTCAAGGAAACATTTGATGGAACATTTCAGCATGACGGCTTTTTGTCACAATTCGAAATTGGTCAAATTGTCACAATTCGAAAGTAAAATAAAAGTGCTTAATTAGGCTGGTAATTCACCAGATCTAAAGCCTATTGAGAATTTATGGCACATTCTCAAGAATAGTTTTGCTAAGATGCATGGCAACAGAATAAGTGATAAAAAGTGCTATACAGGTGAGGTTCCACGATGATGAAGTTAAGAACATGGGTGCTGCACTAGTGAAGTCAATACCAAGACGATCACTTCTGCCACAGGAAGACATATTTCGTACTAATATAGAGGTTTTTCTGTCTTCTTAAAGTATGTAATAATTAATAGCTAAGGTTTTAGAAAAAATCGCTTTCTTAATTTAATAAATTTTGCATTATAAGTATTGAAAAGAATATTATGTAGTAACTATTCAATTCTGTTATATTCAAATAATATAAGTATGAACCCATTTAAGTATTAATGCTTGCACCGAGGTATGTCAAGTGCACGTTATCTTGCACTTGCATTTAAGCTTTGACGAAAATTCGAATTCAGTCAGTAAGTTTTATTTCTTCTTTACTTTACCATAGAATTATTTACTAGACTGGGTAAGTAAAAATAAAATAAAAGCTTCTTTTTTAAGATATTTTTTTTCGAAAACTTCAAAAAGAAATTGCTTTTGTTAAAACTTTTCTGTTACGGAAAATCGAATTATTCATTATCCAGCTGCTGAATTATTCCCAAAATTACATTTGGGCGTTATCTTAATGGAAGCAAAGTTTAATTTTATTTTATAAGATAGTTTTGTTAGCAGGAAACAGAAGAGAAAATTAAGTTTTAAAGATGGTTTATAAATTATCGAATATTTTAAATATAATATTTAAAGGTTTCGACTTAATTTCAGTGCATTTAGGCCTCTTAATTCTATATAAATAATTACAAGCACTTCAGTAAAATGTATAAGAAGCAGTTCTTTAAAAAATTAATATATAAGATTTCTACAAAATGTGAAGTCTAAGTATGTAATACTGATAATTATAAAAGAGTTGAAAATAAAAATAGTTTCTTGTCTCCTGAGAAAATTAAATCACTAACTTTTCTACAACTAATGCACTTACTCTAGTACTTTTATAACTGCATGATAATATATCGGAATTTTATAATAATAGAATTTAGAGAAATTTATTTCAGAATTTTTTTAGGGAAAACTTTCCTCCCCCCTATTATATTTGTAAAACCGTATCATACCATCGTATAACTATTGTTTGAGAGAGAGAGAGAGAAATTATACTCCCAAACGATAATAATAATACTTAAAGGAACTTTTCGATGGTTTATTTCTAAAATTGGTGTTATGCGTGACAAAAACCACTCATGTAATCAAAAATTTTCTATGAAAGTATTTAATACTTCAAACAAAGTTTAGTTTCAAAACCCTCGATAAAAATACATTAAAAAATTTGCAGAAATGCACTAAATTAAAAATAGTTAAGATAACACAAATTCCTTTATTCGAACAATCCAAATACAATCAATTTTATGCCATGAAATATGCTGAATTTTGAAAATTACAGTGTTCAATCTTCTGTAAAAATTGAACTCTACAACAGCAACTTCGGTATAATGAATAATAATACAATTGTAAAAAAGAATACAACGTGAGAGACTTAAATTGGGCTTGGAGATCTTCTAATAGTGCTACTTATGGACTTTAATTAATTTTTTAAAGAAAGTCTCTGTTGCGCTTAAAGAACTACACAATAAAAATTATTTTATTCCTGCAAACAATAATTTTTCAACGTTTTTACTCGTATAATGAGGATATTTTGTATCAATTTACGGGTATATCTTTACCGGTTTTCTTAATTTCGTATTCTTCTTTACTCTTAATTGTATAAAAATTTTGCTGCAAACATAAAAACAATTGTATGCCTTTTTTTAATGATAAGGATAATAATAAATACTTGGTTGCAATTAAAGTCTTTCTAAGTTACATTATTTGTAACCATTCTAATTATAGAAATGGACATTCCATAAATACTTGATGAATGAAAGAGCTCAAACCCTTTTAAGTTGAAATCTTCCATTTCAATGTAATCCGTCAAAAAACTAATGATTTTTATCAATTGATTCTTAACATATATATTTTTATCGTACTGGAACACAAAAGCAAGTGGCAAAGAGACTTGAAAGTTCGCACTGTAGAAAACTGAATTGAAAAAAAAAGTTGTTTTTTTTTAACTTTGAATTTTAAATGGGAAATTATATTTGTCACTTTTATAAAATATCTAATTAACTATTTTTGATGTTCCTTTGTATTTCTCTAAAAATGAAGAAAACATGAAAGGAAAATATTATTTAGAAACGTTTAACAACAACAGCAACAAAAAAAAGCGCTTTAAATATTCAATGATATATGAACATGCACTGTAATGTTTTTCCTCGCAAGCGCAAAAGACATCTTAGTAAAAAATCTATTATAAGAAATATATTTAAAAATATTCTTAAATTATTGGTTAATTGAACAAAGAGAAAAAAATCCACTTGCTATTTTTATACACATAAGTTTCTCATAGGTAAATATTTAGTGTTCGTGACCACTTGTGAGTTTCCCTTTAATTTATCAAAATTACTTTTAAAATTTGAAATACTCCTGGCCTTCAGGGTTCACGCGTAAATAATTATTTTTTTGTCGGCCTGACGGGATATAATCGTAATCGTATTTATTGGAAAATTAACAGCTTACATTTTTTTTAAATAAGATTACACAGAATCTATCGAACAATATCTTTCTACTAATCATAGCCTGCGGAAGTCCAGACTTCCCGTTGCCGTCTCATATAAATAGCCAGGACTCTGAAAACTCTCCCTCTTTGTCTATTTTTGTCTTTGTCACCATGTAAAGCAAGTTTGTTTTTTGCTGTGTTTATATTCTGTGTTAAGTGGTGTGTTTAAGATCTATATGTTTATGTGTGTTGACATGATCAATAAACAGGAGTATTTATCAAATATATATATATATATATATGCGTGTGTAGTTTGAATAATCTGCACTGTGAGAGGCTGAAATAATTTGAACTTTACAGACAAGAGCATGTTACACATATTGGAAATTTATAAACAATGCAAACAATAAATTAAATCAATTATAAACACTGCTTACTGAAGATATCTTTTAATTTTATTTAAAATTGTAGTTTAAGCAGTTTTGTGGCAAGCCCAACCTCGTCCTTTCTGTTTATAATAGTATTTGAAGATAATTGACCCTATTGAAAATAATGGATAGTAGTTTTAAATAGATAAGCAAAAGTTAACTTACCTAAAAATGCATTTCACAATGCTTAGATTCCAATGAATCTATAAACAATTTTCAAGTTACTGCCAGATTCAAAATTCGAATATAGATTTAAATAAAAAATAATACAGGCCTAATTATAGCATAGCAATAAGTATAAAATAATTTTTACTAATATAATTATAATCAAAACGTATGAAATTAAGCACTAAAATTATAAGCATAACATTAAGAACATTTTTGTATTTTGTTACTTAATATTAAGGTTAAAAACAAAAATTATTGGAATGCATTTTTTTAGGAGCTACTCTAACGACACTTCGGACCCGCACAGCGCAAGACCACCTATGCACCCATGCAAAATTATGCTTTGTGTCTGGTGGACTTGTCGTCAAGTGGTTCACTATGAGTTGTTACCAACGGGCCAAATGGTTACTGCGGACCTGTATTCGCAGCAATTGGAACGTGTACAACAGGCATTGGGTCAGAAGGAGCCAGCACTGGTTGATCGAAAGGGTGTACTGTTATTGCATGATAACGCGAGGCCGCATGTCGCGCGGGTGGGCAGGAATACGATACAGTTACTTGGTTAGGAGACTTTGTACCATCCTCCTTACTCACCTGACCTTGCACCATCAGATTTCCACCTCTTCCATTCTCTGGACAATCATCTTCGTGGTAAATCCTTCACCAATGAAGCAGACGTGCGCCAAGCACTCACGGACTGCTTTGCGTCCCACACCCCCGAGTTTTACCGCAAGGGGAATGAACAACTGGAGACACGTTGGGAGAAGGTGCTGGATGACGATGGTGGTTACTTCGATGACTAATAATAGGCTACGCTGTTTGTATGTCATGTTCTTTTGGGTCATTAAGAACGGGAAGAACTTTTTTGTTTACTTTGTACTTTTTGTCTGGATTGAACCGTTTCGTTTTTAAAATTTAAATTATACGATAAATGGGTTCTTTTTTAGCAAGTAGATAATTTTTTTTAAAAAATTGTAAAAGTGTAATGTAAATGTAAAGTTATTTTATAATAATTTATTACAGTTCTTCCTTTTATTTCTGAAATATATATTTAAGTTGATAAACATTACTTTCACGTAATGTAAGAAATTTATGTGTATCGATATACATAAATGCAAACTTGAAACGTAAAAACAGAACTATTGTCAAAATGAAATATTTTCAGTGTAATCATTTCTTGTTTTTATTAAAATTAAAATGAATAATAACTGTGCAAAATAAACATAAATATATATGATAATTTCGCATAAATATTATTGGGATAAACACAGCGCATTTCAAAATATGATTGTGCTGCAAAATAAAGAATACAAATACAGTCTTTTACGACGTTTAAGTGCAATACATTTTCAAATAAAGTAGTAAAAAACTTTTAATCCTCGCAAATAAAATATAAGCATTTCTCTCTTAACTTCGAAGTTAGAAGTAAAATGGTTTAAAACATTACCCCCTTTTTTTCCTCGAAGCAAATTTATGTGCGATATAAATGTACTTCGGCAAAGTTCTTTGTCATAAATGCATTTATGACAATATTTTTTTTTATTTTAGAACGAAAGCAATAAAATTTTACGAATGAAAACCATGCTTATTTATTTTATGAATTCCTCTGAATAAATCCTTTAATAAATTTTTTGAGTGCTTTAAATTATTCATAAAGTGTATTTAAAATAATGCATTATCTTGTGAATTAACACTATAATAACATTTAATTTTCTTCACAAAAATGTTATATGAACTTTTATTTCACGTTAAAATTACCATAAAACGAGAGATTTAATTATAAAATGTTGTTATAAATTTATTAAAACAATTTTGAGGTTTCTGATTAAGCATTATCTATTAAAACAGAAAAAATTTACAAATTGAAATTCATTTTTATAAGTATTCTCTTTATAAAATTTTTTGGGAAAAAATAAAAAGTAGCAGTGGAGCTTTTTTAATATTTCTCTGTTATCTTTCTTTGAGGAAAAGTAGAAATTAAATAAAACATTAAACTTATTTAGCAATAAAGAAAATTATTTTTAATGCGTTTAACAGTTACATTTTTGACACAAGAGCAGAGAATGAGTGTTAAAAATGATTGGTGAAACATTTAAACATGAAACATCCCACAAATAACATACAGATAATTTAGCTATCGCAGAATACATTTTCGAAAAAAAAGGAAAATTTCGCTAACATAAAAGCGTTTATTATTTAGGTTTTTTTTAATTGTTATTTTAAAATGAGACTCAATTTTTTAGATGATTTTATGCAATAAAAATTATTTCTCCTCGTACAGCTATATTTATGACTCAGATAGTCTTGTGGTTGAAATTCTCTTCAGGATGAACATACACCAAGATTGTCACTTGCAATTTCAGAAAATTAGTCAAACAAAAAAACTTAAAATTAAACTTAACATTGGATCCAATACTAAGAGTCCAAGTTATTTATGAAGAATTCTTTGTGAAAACTTTACTTTGGTGTGTGTGAGTCCTCCATAGTTTAACAAAACATTAGAAAAAAGGGACCATATCCGATTTAATAAAGAAATAAATACTTAAAAATGATCCTTTTATAATCCTAATAAGTGCTATAAAGTACCTAGTCATGTCATACGCACTGATACAAATATAAAGGAGTTAAAGTTAAAATCTTTTTAATCATATTCAAAATTAAAACATATTAATTTTTTTTATCTTGAAATTTAATATATTGCACTGTTTATTCAAAATGATCACATTTGATTTCACACGAGCTTTAAGTCTCTTTGCCAACTCATCTTTCCAGGCCCACACTACCTCCATAAAAATTTCCATCGAGATAGATTAAGACTGTTCAAATTGAAATGTCGTTTATAACACACCTTTGCTTTCAATGCTGACATCAATTTATAGTCAAATGGGTTTAAATGCCCGTCCGTATAGTCGTTTGTGACGCTGACTGCAGTGCCTTACAGCCTGGGTTCAAATCCCGGAGAATGCATAGGTATTTGTATTCTAATCCTTAAGGACTTTAAAAATTCCTACTTTCCTTTGTAATGTGGGCTTCACGCTTACTTCTGTAAGTCCCCGTGTGATACTTTGTTGTGCACGGGGCTTATAAATGTTTTCAACAACAAAAATAAAAGGAATTTAAATCCAGGTCTGCTGCTACAAGGCCAATCTGCATGTTCTATTAAGTCCGGCGAATTCTTTCGACAACCATCAAGTTGACTATTGGGTTTAAATAATGCTGGGACGGATCTATACGCGTCCTCTCACTAACTCCTTTGGGATTCCCTTAGGGCCAGCATTCATTCAACCAACTTTCACCGAAGACAAGAAAATGTGATTATGCAAATTAAGTTAATATATATATTCTATATTCGTGAGTTTTAAGAAGTTAGTGAAATGAGAATTGAAGATTAGTGAAGTGAGGATAGCTCGGATGTGAAGTGAATTAATGAGAAGCTAGCAATCTGGCAGTAGTACGTAAACAGAGTACGACACGTGAAGTTGGAATCTCTAAGAAATGCTTAAGTCAACTATTAGTGTTCAAGGCTACGTCGAATAGTTGAAAAGATTACAAGAATTCCGGTACTGTAATTTTAGTTAAAATATAAGTTAGAGGGTTAAATCATTAACAAGCTTCTTAAATCAAGCTTTGCTTAAGTTATCGTAAAAATAGATTCTCATGATCGTATATATCGTTCTCACGCTATCTTGTCTCACCTCCGGGCTCTAGTTGATCAAATTTATCTTAATGTTATTTGTGTCTATGTTAAATAAAGAGACAAATAAATAATTAAAGTTCATCTTGTCGTCTGATCATTTAATTCCTCTTACACATCTTTCCGGGTTAGAAGAAAGAAGGAATAATAATTCCTTACAACGTCATGATAACCTCTATCGTGGTTTTCCTTTCTTTCTCTCAAAAATGAATCCTTGAGACGACTTCATATAGAACACCTTTCCAATCCATTAACCCTTTAAGTGGTCAATGTTTTTTCCCAAAAGATTCCAAAAAGAATCACATTTTTTTATTGCATATAACTAAGCACAATCCTTAACAGAATGCGAAATTGGAAGAATCTTTATTTTAATTTTCAATTTAAAAGTTTTCACGAAATTTTTTATTTTATATTTGTGAAACACAAAAAAACTCTAAATGTTTGCTTTTTATAAGTACACACTGCGTATTATGAAGAATGTTTCATATATCTTAAAATAATTTCTTTTATACTTACAAAAAATTTCATGCTCGTATCTTCTTTTTGAAACGCTTGGGAATTTTGTGCGTTTGTGCATATATATATGCACACACACACAAAATTGTGCACATACATACATTGTGTGTGCATATATATGTAGAAAATACCACGGAATTATTTTTTTAAAAGGTTAGATCATATTCCTTTCCAGAGGACGATAATTTTAAGCATAACAGCATTCCAGATCAACGCCATCTGGCGGCTTACGAAACGCCAACAGAAATAATATTCCGGCAGAGACCTACAAACCAAACACACAGTTCCATAAAGACGTATAGCGATTCTGCACAACCGCCGCTCGCTCTCTAACCACGCGATAAGTTTCAGTCATGTAATGTGCATTTTAGATTTCTAACGTCATCCAAGATTGGGTATTATCTATAACTTTCTCTTTCTCTAATATATATCCATATTTTAATTTCTATTACCATGTAAATACTCTCCTGTAAGCGTTCCCCTATTATTCACAATAAATTCTTTTATTTTCAAGAAGATTCTTCGTTTGAATTATTTTGTTTAGATTTATTCATACTTAACACGTACATTCTAAAAATATTTCCTAGACACCTCACCACTAAAATCACCCTATCTGACGAGTAACTACAAGCTGCGCATTGTTTTACCAGTACCTGTTATTTATCGAATAATTTTAAGAATTTTAATTTCTGCTTTCAATGAAAATTCTAATCTTCTTCACAAAGAAAATCCAGGATGAAAATATATCAGAACCATGCACAAACTGCCTCTCTTTCAAACACTAACACTATTAAAATCACTATAAGAAACAAGAATACGTGCAAATCAAAGGGGTAGAAAGAATAAAATACCTGTGCCTGTAGAGCGTGTGGGCAAATTGGTCGAGGCCAGCTTACGGTAACCCGTACGGTGTTCAGGCAAACCAGTTAAGGGATTAAGGAAGTCGTATGATGATCCCTTTGCATGATTTTTTTTCTCTTTAGCTTCGTGAGCAATCCTTGCATAGAAGTAGTTATTCTGGTAGTTTAAATATTCCTCTCAAAGTCAAAAATTTCCTGGTCTTTCAGGTGAATTTATCCGTGGTCTTTATAAGCGTCCGGCTGGAATGGTTTTACCTTAAGGTACTTCTGGCGTCTTGATTCCTTTGTAAGAAAATGGCCAGTGGTTTTTCCATAACCTCATGGTCTAAGGTCTTTCTTTTCTATGTGACTCATTTTCTTTTTGACATACTTATCTGTTTATCATAAAAACTCTTCTTTGGACAAGAACTATGGCGAGTTCTCACACTGGGGTTATTGATGAGAGCTAGTGTTCTCACTGAGCGTGGAAGGTCGTATCTATTAAGGCCTGAAATGATATATCTCGGAAAATCACTTGTTGGTTCAATAAAGGAATAACAATTTGGTGACTAAATGTTAAAGAACAAAAAAAAAAATGGCCAAAGAGCGCTTTGTTTTGTTGCTGTTGCAGAGAAATATCTGCTGCGTGTTTCTGTTCAAAGCGTTGAAGAGGAAAACCTCTGATGAGGTGCTGGCAAGGCCGGATTACTGAGGTGAACCTTGCGTTAGGAAGACATGATGTTCATTATGCTGGAGTTTTGCAAATTTAGATAGTAGGTTTGAGAGAGTCCAAGCTATAATCTCAAAGTGAATCTGATAAATTGTGTTGAAGCGTCTTGGAGCACGTGTGGGTTTCCCTCTTTCGTCTCTTTAAAGGTGGAATATGTCACGTCTTCAAAAGCGGCACGTGAAGGGAATCATTTCTGTTTGAACGTAGTCGGGTTTACTATTCGGTCATTGGTCCTTGTTATTCCTCGTGCGGTGGACTTTGAAGTCAGAGATTGGGTGGGAACTACGCTGGTTACTTCTCTGTCGGTGGAATAAAATAGGTCAAAGGTTGACTTGCCCTAGAACTTAAGAATCGGTATTGCCCTGTTTTGAATACTTTCCCACGCGGAACTACGTGACCGTTAGAAAATCATTAGTTCCCTAATACGAAATCTGTCCTTTGATGGAGACCGCTACAAAAGACCGATAACCGGCTTAGAATAAAATGCGTGAAAGAAAAAAACTATTTGAAGAATACTCAGTAGATTGAGTCTCAGTAGACTTGAGTCTCAGAATACGATATAAAATTTTTGTTTCAGAATTCATAGCACGACTAGGTACATTTCATTATTAACCTTCCAAAATGTCAAGCGAATAAAATGGTCAACCCTCCAGTATAGTGGTTAGCGACGCTGACTACCATACTGACACACACACACACACACACACACACACACACACACACACACACACACACACACACAAAAAAAAACATATATAATAAATAATATATATATATATATATAATTAATAAATATACATGAAATAGTCATAAACCTAAGATAACTAATCAAGATGGTAAAAAGTATATTAGTCACAGTAGTACTAAAGCAAACTCCTGGCCTTAGGAATCAGGATTGCAGGTTTAAACATAGTTTTGCGGCAAGCCAAATTTCACCTGTATTTGTCAATACTCTGGACCATAGGGAAAGTAAGAAATGTCAAGAGAAGTTTAGGTATTACAAATAAAACCACATTCTATTTGTATAAAACGATAAAATAACAGCGCATAACAATTACTACTGTATGATAAATCAATGCTAAAACAATTAGATACAAAAACGTAACACGTGAATACAGCAATAACCACTTTTTCCCGCGCTTCAGTAAGGAGTATATTAGTAATGTTTAAATTATTAAATTATAATAAACTAAGTCTCTCTCTCTATATATATACTTTTAAAAACTCTAAATATTGTTTTAAAACTTATAGAAAATAAAAGTACAACCTAGACACATACAATTAATTTTAAATAAAATATATCATTATTAATTTATTTACCCTGTGGCTCCATCTATCGATTAACTGTACAACTAATTAAAAATGCTATTATTATTACACTGAGTACTGATAGAAATATAACTCTAAATAAAATTAGCTAAAAAAAATCCATGTTCAAAACAATTTTTAATAAAGTTTTTTAAATTTAAACATATATTACATTTATCACTAACTAATACTTTTTTCTGATATATATAATTAAAAATAATATTTCTATATATAGATATAGATAAATTCGAATTCCAGTATAGCATTTTAAGAATGTTAAAATTAAAGTCATCTCTTTTGTCATTAATATTATTATGTAATTTATAATCCTTAATATACAATGATGCTTCCAAGTTATTAGTTTTACCTGGATTACTAATAATTTTAAATAGGTTTAAGTAATTGGGATAAAAAGTAATATTAGGGTTAACATTATTATTTTTACCAAAAATAATTAGATCATCTATATATCTAAAAATGTAATAATCATTATTAATAATATGCTTATATTCGTAAAAGTGTAAATATAATTTAGTCAAACTATTGCTAGCAGGCCTACCTTGAGGCAAACCTTTAGTTTGTTTATACAAAGAACCATTAAAATTAATGTAATTTTCTTTTAAGGCTAAATTTATGAGATATTTAAATTTTTGTAAATTAACATTAAGGTTATAATTACTATGATTTTCTAAAGTTACCTTAATAATATTATTAAAATCAATGGAATTGAAAAGATCTTCAAAATCATAGCTATAAACTGAATAAATATTTATATTTTTAAAAAATATCTATATTTTTACTATTTTTAATTATATATTTATTATAATGTTTATTGATGAAGTTTTGTATAATATTATGCAGCATTTTACCTGCAGTAGTGATATATGATTTAAAACCATTTGTTACTTTTTTAATATTAACAGGATTTTTATGGAATTTAGTTGTTAAAAATATATATGGAAACCTAATCTTATGAATGCAAACACCCAATTTTCTTTATATAGCAATAATTCGATTATTAATTTCTATATCTGACATGTCCAATCTTTTAAAAGATTCATTGTTTAAAAAGTGTTCATTAATCATATTATTATAAAAATATTTGCAAATTGCAGCATAATTTTCAGGCACTTTGTCTGTGTAAACAATAACAAAATTATTTTGTAAATCATAAATCTTCTCTTTTACATCTTTATAAGTAAGTTTAGATTTAGAATGGTAATTAAATTTCATCAAGTCTTTTAATATATTGTACTTATATTCAACAAATGTCTCTAAAGCAAACCATGTTTAACTGCAGATTTTGTAAAAAAAATTATTTATATCTTTATTATTTATTTATGTATATATATGGAGAATAAATATAAGAATTACAAGGACAAATTAAATTACTATATAACAGAGGAAGTGGAACCAAAAATCAAGAACAAATCCAATGCATTAAAAGTCAATGGGGCAAAATGGAAAATCATTTTGTTTTCTAAAACAGTTATAGACTTTTATGCAAAAAAGAAGGGATTCATTGGATCCTAAACTTACCCTTCAGCAGAAAATTTACTTAAAATACTGCAATAAAAATTGATGAAAATAAACATAAAATTATTTGGAATCATAGTAAAATGTCGTAAAAAATGCCTTACCGATGCTCTTATATTTACTATTGGAAATAATTAAAAGGCATTTAAATAATTAAACATTAGTTATTTATACAAAAAAGATTACATATTAAAATTAAAATTTCCCAATATATAGTCTCACAGTAACGTAAAATATAACAAACTAACCCCTTGTATTAAATTAAAATATTTTGAGAACTTTTATACGAACCCCCCCCCCCCAAAGAAAAGTGCTGGATTTTATAACTTTAGATATTTGATATAAAGTATATCTTCCAATCTTTCCTTTAAGGGATACATTGAAAATTGGAAACAATCTTTAATTCTATCTCATTTTTCAATATAAGCATTAACAATTAATTAAAATATCAAGAAACACGAGTATAAATATGAAATTATAATTTTTCAGAATTAAATTTTTATATCGCTCAAAATGGTACGTTTTCATTTTTCGAGAAATGTTCTTTTGAATAATAAATCAATGCATTCTTCTCGAAACATGCCAGATATTTATATGTTTTGAGATAGAACTTTTTATACAATCGATACAGCTCTGGAGAAAAATCGTAATCAGTTTCAGTTAGAGGAGAAAAAAGGACAAGTAAGTGTGTTCATGCTGTAGAACATTTTCTATAGAAAGTAAAATAGATCAATGGATAAGCAACGAAAAAAGTAAAAATGGCTTATGTTATTATTACTATCTATAACTATATTTCCCAAATAAAAATAACATAACCTTGATTCTAATACAATTACTTTTGTTGTTTTTATAGTAATAGTTATTATTGAAAGATAAAAATAACCCTCATGTATTGCCAGATTAAATTTGTTAAAAACATTACATTTTTACAGCTCATTGAAGAATCAATATTTTGTAGCCAAAAGATGTTCTACTTCTAACGTTGTTCATATTATTTATTGGAGTTAGAAAAGAAAATTGATCTTACTAGCTTTATTTTCGAATGGAATTCCCAATAATTGTGTAATTCAGATTGAAAAAAAAAGGATCAAAGTGCTATTTATTTACCACCTCCATTCTATATTTTCTTTGAATTCAAATTTGCTTACATTTGCTTCTTTATTATTTATTCTAATACGTTTGCACATAGTTCAGAAATTATTGAAAAAATCGCCTTATCTGAAATAGCTGTGGTGGTCTCTACATTATATATATACGAGGGCATTTCGAAAAGTAAAGATACAATGGCTGGCATTCCTTAAAAAAACATTTATTTAGAAAACGTCAGTTACATCTTATTAACTAGATTATTTATTATGTTTCGACATAATCACTCCGTTATCTAATCATTTGTTAAGTCGGTGCACAAGCTTTTGTATCCCACAGTCATAGAAGGTTGCCGCCTGTTGTCGGAACCACATTTCAACTTCATCTTTGATTTCATCATCGTCGTGGAATGATTTTCCACCAAGATGTGACTTCAGGTAACGGAATAAATGGAAGTCGCTGGGCGCAAGGTCCGGGCTGCATTGCGGATGGTCCAATACTTCTCATTTGAATTGTTTGAGTAGTGCTTTGGTTACGAGCGCTGTGTGAGGCCGAGCGTTGTCATGAAGCAAGCGGACTCCATTTGTCAGCATTCCCCAGCGTTTGTTTTGAATTGCCCTTCGAAGATGTTTCAAAGTCTGGAAATATGCAGAAGCATTAAATGTCGTTCCGGGAGGCATAAATTCCAACAGAAGAATGCCTTTTCTGTCCCAAAAAACAGAAGCCATGATTTTTTTCGTTGAAATCGAAGTTTTGCATTTCTTGGCTATTGGTGAATTCGAATGGCACCATTGCATTGATTGTTGCTTGGATTCAGGTGTATGGTGATAAACCCACGTCTCGTCACCTGTCACAATGTGATCAAGGAACTCATCACCTGCTTCTGCATAGCGTGTGAGGAAGTCGAGTGCAAAGCCCATCCTTTTCTTTTTGTGTTCTTCATTTTTGGAACCCAGCACGCACACAATTTCCTGTACCCTAACTTGACAGCCACAACTTCATAAAGAGTTGTCTTTGGCACTTCCGGTATGATTTGATGCAATTCTTTCAATTTGAGTCGTCTATTCGCACGAATTCCTTCCTCCGTTCTCTGAAGAAGGGCATCAGAGATCACAGATGGCCGACATGTTCTTTGTTCGTCATGGGCATCGGTCCTACCTTCAGAGAAATGACGACACCATTTCGTTACATTTTGTCGATTCATAATGTTCCCATAAACAGAAACAATTTCTTTGTGAATATCCGCTGGTCGCTGTCCTTTTGCATGAAGAAAACGTATGACGGAGCGCATTTCACTTTTGGCGGGATTCTGAATCGGCGCAGCCATTTTAAACACGACCTACTCCAACCAGAATTAACGTTGAAATGCTGAACGACCGCGAGGAGAAAGTTAACGGTTTAAGGTTAACACCTGTGTTGCCAACTTGCTCGCCAAAACTTTTCTTTTCCTCTAGCGTATGGTGTATCATTACTTTTCGAAATGCCCTCGTATATATATATATATATTCGGACATTTTTATTACATTAATATTAATTTCATTTATTTTTGCTGTGAATGTAAGATATTGCAGTTTTAATACATACACTTCAAAATTTGATGAAAAAAGTAAGCATTTATCGTAAGATTTCCTTTGTACTTTATCTGTGAAAGGAATTTTAAATGGGATGATATTTTTTTTATTTCTAATGGCCTGAGGATTGGAGTTTTACCATTGCAGACATATTACATTCCCCGGAAGCTGGTATCTCCCTTTCGTGCGGCACCATATTGGTGGAATACCAATTGCCGCAGGTAATTTTGATGCCCAGTTTCCTCCCCAGAGGGAGGCACCTGAGCTCTTGACGATGCGAACCTGTTCTAGGATTTATTTTTAGCATCCAAGCCAAACGGACACTCTATGGATCTTTTACAGGGCCGCTGTCGATTTTCTGCATCATGAAAATCAACCGACTTGAGCCAAGGTCGAACCCGCAACCTTAGATGCTGAAGGCCAACGACAAACCAACCACGCTGCCCATCCGCTAATGGGATAATATAAGATGCAATAAAAATAAATAATTTATGGATATTTAAAATTATTAATGCTAAAATTATTATCAATTCTCTTAAAAGGAAACAACTCACATCACAAACTCTAAGATTAAAAAAACTGAGAAAATATTGAACTCAGCAATAGAAACCCTCAATCACATTTTTGCAAAAGGCAATTAAAACGTGTAATGGGTTCTGTTCAAGGTTCTGTGACTATTCCTCTAGCGTAAATACTTTCATGGCATTACATGATTTTAAAACAATTTTTGTAAAAGAACCGCAATTTATGCAGATGAGAGTAGCTGTTTAAAGTCAAGTGAAGAGAGAAGTTAAAGAGGAGGTTAGCTATTGTTGGCATGCTGAAGCTGAAGTTACTGGATTTAAGCTAAAAGGAATATACTCGTCAATTTAGGATGATTAAGATTGCTGCGGATTTAATCTTGAAGTTAAATATCGAAATTGTTACATATGTTGAAGTCAGGAATGTTCGCCCTTCTGGTATAGCAGTTAGCGATGCTGAGTGCTGTGCTGTAGAGCCTGGGTTCGAATCAGCGTAGTGGGCATGGATGTTTGAAATTATCATGCCTTCCTGACATGGGGTTACTCTTACGAGCCGGAAGTCCTTTCGTACAGTTGG
This sequence comes from Trichonephila clavata, assembly GCA_019973975.1. Lineage (NCBI taxonomy): Eukaryota > Metazoa > Arthropoda > Arachnida > Araneae > Nephilidae > Trichonephila > Trichonephila clavata. The sequence continues at coordinate 61,124 of BMAO01034796.1, forward strand.
TGGAAAGGGGAAGTAAAGTAAGAGGTCCCTGATCAACCCCAGGGTGTTCTCCCTCAAAATTGGAGTGTGAGCGAGCCAAATCGTATTGTCACCTTTATGGGCTCAAAGCTACGGCTAACGATAGGCGTCACTTAACCCTTCACCATGATGAATTTCTTGGGTTTCGTTCTGGCCTTTGCCTATCCGGTGGCATGAAAACTACAAGTTGAGAATCAAAGAGACAAATCCCCTAGCTTGGGTCGAATTGAGATAGTCATAATAAATCGTTGGTTTTAAAAATACGGTGAAATACATAAATATTTATATTTTATAACTATAATTATTAATAAATATATAAGTTATAAAATGCATAAATATATTTATATATTTTATAAATATAATTATTAATATGCATTATTTATTTTAAAAATATAATAAAAATTTTACTTGATATTTTATATAAAAGTTAATTACAAATAGCTTTATAATATAAAATACAATATATTATAATAATTATTTATAAAAAAAATATTTCATAATTAATATAATAAAAATATATATACCTTATATTATTTATTATTAACTTAATTATTTTATAATTATATAAAATATTTAACGTTTTTTTTAAACAAATTTATTAAATTCTAAAAAGAATTAAAGGAATTTAAAAATTAAAACAAAAAAACTGAGACCAAACGCGTAGTAAACAGGTACTTTACCGATCACACTGCTGCACTGTTGGATGAAATTAAAACTTAATTCTATAAAAGCATGAATTTCGAACGCTATTTACTCCGAATTGACTGCTTATTCAGCGGAATTACAAGGAGGGTTGAACACCCTACACTACAGGAGTATTACTATTGTTCAAAGTTTCGTCCTGAAGTGAATTTCCTTAGTTGTGAACTCCCTTGTAAGAGAATTTATTTTTTTCGTCAAATTAGGTGACTTGTCAGTATTTGACAGCCAAGTTTCTCCCGAAGTGGTGCACTCCTATTCACTTAATATTATTGAAGAAGCATTTATTCTGTCTCGTTTATTAATGATCTCACCGATCATAATATCTTTTCGGTACAGAAACGTACAAAATATACATTTTTATAATATTTTTTTTTGTATTTCAAATTTTTTTTATTTAAAAAAACCTCCTTATACTTTTGTAATTAAATTTTTTATATCTCAGCTCTGAAATTCAATTTCATTGATATTTGAGTTTCCACATTTACTAGAAGAAAAGGACAATATTTTTTGACTTCGGCTAAAATATCTAACATAATTTTCATTAATTACATAATAAGACTGTTATTCAAATGTAGGCATTTAAAACACTTGCGTACTGCTAAAGTAAAAATATTTCAATAAACTTTCCATTATGATTTTTTTTCTTCAAGTTACGAATATTTAAATTTGTCTTATTTTTTATCCAAAAAAAGCAAGACACCTTAAAGACTTCTCTGCCTTATTCTATTTAAATCTTCTAAAACTGTTGTTACGTTTTTCTTTGTACTTGCATTCCTTTGAATTTCAGGGACTAATAACAGCAATAATAATAATAAAAATAATTTATTCAAGAACTGTTAACTAATTTATGACATTACAGTAATATTTTAATAGGAAAACTACTAAGTCTGAAGTGTATTAAAAAATTCTAGTTCCCCTTTAATTATGTATGTAACTACTCTTATTTTGAAAAACTAAAAACAAAACTCTAAAATATTAATTAATAGCAGAGGTAATATTTCAACTATTATTTCGTTCAGAGGTAGCACTTAATGAGCATCTAACAATCACAAAATTATTTTTTGCAATTTTTAAAAATATTTCTTTTACATATTAATCAAAGTTGACCGAAAAAGAGAAATAAAATAAAATAAATGGTGTCAAGTTATTTTCTATTTATCAGAATGTCTGCAACAACTTTCAATAAACAACTAAATGCTTACTAGAAGAATTCGACTTTGAAATTTGAAGCAATCCTCTCAAATTTTTAAATTTTGTTTATTGGTAAAATAACAACCCTAGGTTACAATAATGTATGTTGAATGCGTAAACACACATCGCCAATGAAAAGCAAATAACTTTACGTGTCTTCTAAAGATTCAGAATTTATTCAGCATTTTGATTATTTACAAGCGCAAACAGTGTTATTTTATATTTAAATATATTGTGATTAAAGTTTGGTTCAACAGATCTTTTTACAGTTTGGCTTACACAATGGATATAAATTTACTTATATTATTTAGTAAGGTTCTAACAATCAACTGACTAATTGAATAGAGAGAAATTTGGATTCACATATTAAACCAATGCGTGGATTTTAAATTATATTAATATATTTTTTAGTATTCATTCTCTGTAAATATAAGATGGGTTAAGTAAGGTTTTGAATATTTCTGAAAACGAATTATTGGAAATGAAACAGTTAAATATACAGAGTAAATATTTCAATACGGGAGTAAGAACAGTTTATATAAGGCCTGCATAACGATGCACTGAATATTAAACTAAAAACGAAACACTACTAAAGTTTCTTAGCCCCTTAGGAGCTGCGAGCTAATATATACGTTTTGCTCATCCAGTGTGTTAACTGTTCTAGACGTATATATACGTCTTTCCTATGTACGTTATTTTCTTTGAGCTGCTAACCATAAAATTATTCCGAAAGTTATGGAACGTAATAAAAGGACCATCTTCCCGCAATACACCACATGCACTGGCCTGTATAAAAAGCGCTGTCTGGCTAGTGAATCGCGTAATTTTTAATCGGCAGTTTAGAGGTCCAAGTAAAAAAAAAACAAGATTCATTAAAGGATCTTTTTAAATTATTGGCTTAGGAATAAAAAGAAATATAAAAAAAAATAAAAAAATTAAATCAATTCCTACTTAGGTTAACAAAGAAAAAATTTATTTTTAGTTACTTTTTTATTAAATAGTTACAATTAATATAAATATATACATACATATGACATAATCAAAATATTTTGATGAAACAGAAAGCGATTTTCCTTGCAATTTTCCAATTTCCTTTCTATATATGATGTTAGACTATTTTTTGCTTGTTTGTTACTATGTATTCATTAATTAAATCGGATTTTTCTAATAAAATACTACAGTAAAGAGAAATCCCATTCTCAGAAATTCGGCCATCCCAGCGTAATTTGATCCCACGACCTTCAGATTGAAAGGAAAGCAATCCATTGCGCTTCAATGACACAAAAAGAATGATTTTCCTTTTAATAAATGCTATTGAGCTATAATTTTTGTTACTACTTGTTAATTAGTTAATGAATTAATATTCTTATAAGGTATCAATAAACAATGGATCAACAGAAAATACTTTACTAACAATTGGAAATTTGAACAAGATAATATATATATATATAATATATATTTTATATTTATTATATATAAATATATAAAGGGAGAGAGGGAGAGATAATTGATAGTAGAAATTGAAAAAAAGACCGTTCCTTGCTGCATCTAAAATTTGTCAAAAACTCCAACAGATATGGTTGAGATATATTGTTGTCACCAATGCTGCAGAGTCTGATTAAGTCATACAACATCAATAAGTCATTTGATTCTGATGAATTAGAGCAGAAGCAGTGGAGAAGTATTGGTTGATGCAAAAATAATATGACCATTTCCAAAGCAACATATATGTTTATTGAATTAAGTTATTTACATCAAATGTGTTCAGTGTGGATTCCCTTAGTGTAGTACACTTTACGAAAACGCTTAGACCAAACCAAATGAGCTTTTACAGCCATTAAAGGGGAGGGGGTTAACTTCCTACTTGATTACTTGAAGCCCTTGAAGCTCTTACTTTACGTCATCTTCATTTTGCCATTTGTAAATGACATATGGAACAGTGCTATCCATGTTTTGTATCCACCTTTAGATGTATTTATCTTTTGTATTGACTTACAGATGCGAAGAAAGTTTTCTTCATTTTTCTACTGTTTTTGCAGACATTTGATGACATACTGGTTTATTCACATTTTTATAGCCATTTTTTTCATCTGATGACAAATTGTTGATTGCAAAACCTATAGTTTCTTTGCTGAAGTTCTTTGTGGTGGAGGAATTTCTACAGCGATAAGTCATTTCAGCTTCTTTCTTCTTTTTTATCATATCTGCCTTTCGACCTCATTTTATTCTTGGAGCTTTTGATTTCCAGCTAAATTTCGTTTCTTTTTCGATGTTCAGATAGTAAAACATAAGTAAAATGCCCTTTTCTGATTT